>CAWVNZ010002754.1:0-65904 GCA_963930735.1 Dioctria linearis | reverse complement strand
TTTTCTATAGTAAATTATTCAAAAAATAATTTTTTACTGTCGCAAATTATAATTACGCCAGGGATTGCCTTTTCTATAGTAAATTATTCAAAAAATAATTTTATACTGTCGCAAATTATAATTACGCCAGGTATTGCCTTTTCTGTAGTAAATTATTCAAAAATTCATTTTTTACTGTCTCAAATTTTAATTACGCCAGGAATTGCCTTTTCTATAGTAAATTATTCAAAAAATAATTTTTTCTGTCACAAATTTTAATTACGTCAGGGATTGCCTTTTCTATAGTAAATTATTCAAAAATTAATTTTTTCTGTCGCAAATTTTAATTACGCCAGGGATTGCCTTTTCTATAGTAAATTATTCAAAAATTCATTTTTTACTGTCTCAAATTTTAATTACGCCAGGGATTGCCTTTTCTATAGTAAATTATTCAAAAATTCATATTTTACTGTCTCAAATTTTAATTACGCCAGGGATTGCCTTTTCTATAGTAAATTTTGCAAAAAAATAATTGTTTAGTGTCACAAATTTTAATTACGCCAGGGATTGCCTTTTCTATAGTGAATTATTCAAAAATTCATTTTTTACTGTCTCAAATTTTAACTAGGCCAGGGTTGCCTTTTCTATAGTAAACTTTGCAAAAAATAATTGTTTAGTGTCGCAAATTTTAATTACGCCAGGGATTGCCTTTTCTATAGTAAATTATTCAAAAAATAATTTTTTACTGTCGCAAATTTTAATTACGCCAGGGATTGCCTTTTCTATAGTAAATTATTCAAAAAATAATTTTTTACTGTATCAAATTTTAATTACGCCAGGGATTGCCTTTTCTATAGTAAACTATTCAGAAATTCATTTTTTACTGTCTCAAATTTTAATTACGCCAGGGATTGCCTTTTCTATAGTAAATTATTCAAAAACTAATTGTTTAGTGTCGCAAATTTTAATTACGCCAGGGATTGCCTTTTCTATAGTGAATTATTCAAAAAATAATTTTTTACTGTCTCAAATTTTAATTACGCCAGGGATTGCCTTTTCTATAGTAAACTTTGCAAAAAATAATTGTTTAGTGTCGCAAATTTTAATTACGCCAGGGATTGCCTTTTCTATAGTAAATTATTCAAAAAATAATTTTTTACTGTCGCAAATTTTAATTACGCCAGGGATTGCCTTTTCTATAGTAAATTATTCAAAAAATAATTTTTTACTGTATCAAATTTTAATTACGCCAGGGATTGCCTTTTCTATAGTAAATTATTCAGAAATTCATTTTTTACTGTCTCAAATTTTAATTACGCCAGGGATTGCCTTTTCTATAGTAAATTATTCAAAAACTAATTGTTTAGTGTCGCAAATTTTAATTACGCCAGGGATTGCCTTTTCTATAGTAAATTATTCAAAAAATAATTTTTTACTGTCTCAAATTTTAATTACGCCAGGGATTGCCTTTTCTATAGTAAATTATTCAAAAATTCATTTTTTACTGTCTCAAATTTTAATTACGCCTGGGATTGCCTTTTCTATAGTAAATTATTCAATAACTAATTGTTTATTGTCGCAAATTTTAATTACGCCAGGGATTGCCTTTTCTATAGTAAATTATTCAAAAAATAATTTTATACTGTCGCAAATTATAATTACGCCAGGGATTGCCTTTTCTATAGTAAATTATTCAAAAAATAATTTTTTACTGTTGCAAATTTTAAATACGCCAGGGATTGCCTTTTGTATAGTAAATTATTCAAAAATTAATTTTTTTCCGTCACAAATTTTAAATAGGCCAGGGATTGCCTTTTCTATAGTAAATTATTCAAAAAATAATTTTTACTGTCGCAAATTTTAATTACGCCAGGGATTGCCTTTTCAATAGTAAATTTTGCAAAAAATAATTGTTTAGTGTCGCAAATTTTAATTACTCCAGGGATTGACTTTTCTGTAGTAAATTATTCAAAAATTCATTTTTTACTGTCTCAAATTTTAATTACGCCAGGGATTGCCTTTTCTATAGTAAATTATTCAAAAACTAATTGTTTAGTGTCGCAAATTTTAATTACGCCAGGGATTGCCTTTTCTATAGTAAATTATTCAAAAAATAATTTTTTACTGTTGCAAATTTTAAATACGCCAGGGATTGCCTTTTCTATAGTAAATTATTCAAAAATTAATTTTATACTGTCGCAAATTTTAAATACGCCAGGGATTGCCTTTTTCTATAGTAAATTTTGCCAAAAATAATTTTTTACTGTCGTAAATTTTAATTACGCCAGGGATTGCCTTTTCTATAGTAAATTATTCAAAAAATAATTTTTTACTGTCGCAAATTTTAATTACGCCAGGGATTGCCTTTTCTATAGTAAATTATTCAAAATTCATTTTTTACTGTCTCAAATTTTAATTACGCCTGGGATTGCCTTTTCTATAGTAAATTATTCAAAAACTAATTGTTTAGTTCGCAAATTTTAATTACGCCAGGGATTGCCTTTTCTATAGTAAATTATTCAAAAAATAATTTTATACTGTCGCAAATTATAATTACGCCAGGGATTGCCTTTCCTATAGTAAATTATTCAAAAAATAATTTTTTACTGTTGCAAATTTAAATACGCCAGGGATTGCCTTTTGTATAGTAAATTATTCAAAAATTAATTTTTTTCTGTCACAAATTTTAAATAGGCCAGGGATTGCCTTTTCTATAGTAAATTATTCAAAAAATAATTTTTTACTGTCGCAAATTTTAATTACGCCAGGGATTGCCTTTTCAATAGTAAATTTTGCAAAAAATAATTGTTTAGTGTCGCAAATTTTAATTACTCCAGGGATTGACTTTTCTATAGTAAATTATTCAAAAATTCATTTTTTACTGTCTCAAATTTTAATTACGCCAGGGATTGCCTTTTCTATAGTAAATTATTCAAGAACTAATTGTTTAGTGTCGCAAATTTTAATTACGCCAGGGATTGCCTTTTCTATAGTAAATTATTCAAAAAATAATTTTTTACTGTTGCAAATTTTAAATACACCAGGATTGCCTTTTCTATAGTAAATTATTCAAAAATTAATTTTATACTGTCGCAAATTTTAAATACGCCAGAGGGATTGCCTTTTCTATAGTAAATTTTGCCAAAAATAATTTTTTACTGTCGTAAATTTTAATTACGCCAGGGATTGCCTTTTCTATAGTAAATTATTCAAAAAATAATTTTTTACTGTCGCAAATTTTAATTACGCCAGGGATTGCCTTTTCTATAGTAAATTATTCAAAAATTCATTTTTTACTGTCGCAAATTTTAATTACGCCAGGGATTGCCTTTTCTATAGTAAATTATTCAAAAACTAATTGTTAGTGTCGCAAATTTTAATTACGCCAGGGATTGCCTTTTCTATAGTAAATTATTCAAAAAATAATTTTATACTGTCGCAAATTATAATTACGCCAGGGATTGCCTTTTCTATAGTAAATTATTCAAAAAATAATTTTTTACTGTTGCAAATTTTAAATACGCCAGGGATTGCCTTTTGTATAGTAAATTATTCAAAAAATAATTTTTTTCTGTCGCAAATTTTAATTACGCCAGGGATTACCTTTTCTATAGTAAATTATTCAAAAAATAATTTTTTACTGTCGCAAATTATAATTACGCCAGGGATTGCCTTTTCTATAGTAAATTTTGCAAAAACTAATTTTTTACTGTCGCAAATTTTAATTACGCCAGGGATTGCCTTTTCTATAGTAAATTATTCAAAAAATAATTTTTTACTGTCTCAAATTTTAATTACGCCAGGGATTGCCTTTTCTATAGTAAATTATTCAAAAAATAATTTTTTACTGTCGCAAATTATAATTACGCCAGGGATTGCCTTTTCTATAGTAAATTATTCAAAAAATAATTTTTTACTGTCTCAAATTTTAATTACGCCAGGGATTGCCTTTTCTATAGTAAATTATTCAGAAATTCATTTTTTACTGTCTCAAAATTTAATTACGCCAGGGATTGCCTTTTCTATAGTAAATTATTCAAAAACTAATTGTTTAGTGTCGCAAATTTTAATTACGCCAGGGATTGCCTTTTCTATAGTAAATTTTGCAAAAAATAATTTTTTACTGTCTCAAATTTTAATTACGCCAGGGATTGCCTTTTCTATAGTAAATTATTCAAAAATTCATTTTTTACTGTCTCAAATTTAATTACGCCAGGGATTGCCTTTTCTATAGTAAATTATTCAAAAACTAATTGTTTAGTGTCGCAAATTTTAATTACGCCAGGGATTGCCTTTTCTATAGTAAATTATTCAAAAAATAATTTTATACTGTCGCAAATTATAATTACGCCAGGGATTGCCTTTTCTATAGTAAATTATTCAAAAAATAATTTTTTACTGTTGCAAATTTTAAATACGCCAGGGATTCCCTTTTGTATAGTAAATTATTCAAAAATTAATTTTTTTCTGTCACAAATTTTAAATAGCCCAGGGATTGCCTTTTCTATAGTAAATTATTCAAAAATAATTTTTTATTGTCGCAAATTTTAATTACGCCAGGGATTGCCTTTTCAATAGTAAATTTTGCAAAAAATAATAGTTTAGTGTCGCAAATTTTAATTACGCCAGGGATTGCCTTTTCTATAGTAAATTATTCAAAAAATAATTTTTTCTGTCACAAATTTTAATTACGCCAGGGATTGCCTTTTCTATAGTAAATTTTGCAAAAAATTAATTTTTTACTGTCGCAAATTTTAATTACGCCAGGGATTGCCTTTTCTATAGTAAATTATTCAAAAAATAATTTTTTACAGTCGCAAATTATAATTACGCCAGGGATTGCCTTTTCTATAGTAAATTATTCAAAAAATAATTTTTTACTATCTCAAATTTTAATTACGCCAGGGATTGCCTTTTCTATAGTAAATTATTCAAAAATTCATTTTTTACTGTCTCAAATTTTAATTACGCCAGGGATTGCCTTTTCTATAGTAAATTTTGCAAAAAATAATTGTTTAGTGTCGCAAATTTAATTACGCCAGGGATTGCCTTTTCTATAGTAAATTATTCAAAAAATAATTTTTTTCTGTCGCAAATTTTAATTACGCCAGGGATTGCCTTTTCTATAG
This sequence comes from Dioctria linearis, assembly GCA_963930735.1. NCBI lineage: Eukaryota > Metazoa > Arthropoda > Insecta > Diptera > Asilidae > Dioctria > Dioctria linearis. The sequence goes on along the minus strand of CAWVNZ010002754.1, from coordinate 60,796 downwards.
TAAATTATTCAAAAAATACTTTTTTACTGTCGCAAATTTTAATTACGCCAGGGATTGCCTTTTCTATAGTAAATTATTCAAAAAATAATTTTTTACTGTCTCAAATTTTAATTACGCCAGGGATTGCCTTTTCTATAGTAAATTATTCAAAAAATAATTTTTTACTGTCGCAAATTATAATTACGCCAGGGATTGCCTTTTCTATAGTAAATTATTCAAAAAATAATTTTTTACTGTCGCAAATTATAATTACGCCAGGTATTGCCTTTTCTGTAGTAAATTATTCAAAAATTCATTTTTTACTGTCTCAAATTTTAATTACGCCAGGAATTGCCTTTTCTATAGTAAATTATTCAAAAAATAATTTTTTCTGTCACAAATTTTAATTACGTCAGGGATTGCCTTTTCTATAGTAAATTATTCAAAAATTAATTTTTTTCTGTCGCAAATTTTAATTACGCCAGGGATTGCCTTTTCTATAGTAAATTATTCAAAAATTCATTTTTTACTGTCTCAAATTTTAATTACGCCAGGGATTGCCTTTTCTATAGTAAATTATTCAAAAATTCATTTTTTACTGTCTCAAATTTTAATTACGCCAGGGATTGCCTTTTCTATAGTAAATTTTGCAAAAAATAATTGTTTAGTGTCACAAATTTTAATTACGCCAGGGATTGCCTTTTCTATAGTGAATTATTCAAAAATTCATTTTTTACTGTCTCAAATTTTAACTAGGCCAGGGTTGCCTTTTCTATAGTAAACTTTGCAAAAAATAATTGTTTAGTGTCGCAAATTTTAATTACGCCAGGGATTGCCTTTTCTATAGTAAATTATTCAAAAAATAATTTTTTACTGTCGCAAATTTTAATTACGCCAGGGATTGCCTTTCTATAGTAAATTATTCAAAAAATAATTTTTTACTGTATCAAATTTTAATTACGCCAGGGATTGCCTTTTCTATAGTAAATTATTCAGAATTCATTTTTTACTGTCTCAAATTTTAATTACGCCAGGGATTGCCTTTTCTATAGTAAATTATTCAAAAACTAATTGTTTAGTGTCGCAAATTTTAATTACGCCAGGGATTGCCTTTTCTATAGTAAATTATTCAAAAAATAATTTTTACTGTCTCAAATTTTAATTACGCCAGGGATTGCCTTTTCTATAGTAAATTATTCAAAAATTCATTTTTTACTGTCTCAAATTTTAATTACGCCTGGGATTGCCTTTTCTATAGTAAATTATTCAAAAACTAATTGTTTAGTGTCGCAAATTTTAATTACGCCAGGGATTGCCTTTTCTATAGTAAATTATTCAAAAAATAATTTTATACTGTCGCAAATTATAATTACGCCAGGGATTGCCTTTTCTATAGTAAATTATTCAAAAAATAATTTTTTACTGTTGCAAATTTTAAATACGCCAGGGATTGCCTTTTGTATAGTAAATTATTCAAAAATTAATTTTTTTCTGTCACAAATTTTAAATAGGCCAGGGATTGCCTTTTCTATAGTAAATTATTCAAAAAATAATTTTTTACTGTCGCAAATTTTAATTACGCCAGGGATTGCCTTTTCAATAGTAAATTTTGCAAAAAATAATTGTTTAGTGTCGCAAATTTTAATTACTCCAGGATTGACTTTTCTATAGTAAATTATTCAAAAATTCATTTTTTACTGTCTCAAATTTTAATTACGTAAGGGATTGCCTTTTCTATAGTAAATTATTCAAAAACTAATTGTTTAGTGTCGCAAATTTTAATTACGCCAGGGATTGCCTTTTCTATAGTAAATTATTCAAAAAATAATTTTTTACTGTTGCAAATTTTAAATACGCCAGGGATTGCCTTTTCTATAGTAAATTATTCAAAAATTAATTTTATACTGTCGCAAATTTTAAATACGCCAGGGATTGCCTTTTCTATAGTAAATTTTGCCAAAAATAATTTTTTACTGTCGTAAATTTTAATTACGCCAGGGATTGCCTTTTCTATAGTAAATTATTCAAAAAATAATTTTTTACTGTCGCAAATTTTAATTACGCCAGGGATTGCCTTTTCTATAGTAAATTATTCAAAAATTCATTTTTTACTGTCGCAAATTTTAATTACGCCAGGGATTGCCTTTTCTATAGTAAATTATTCAAAAACTAATTGTTTAGTGTCGCAAATTTTAATTACGCCAGGGATTGCCTTTTCTATAGTAAATTATTCAAAAAATAATTTTATACTGTCGCAAATTATAATTACGCCAGGGATTGCCTTTTCTATAGTAAATTATTCAAAAAATAATTTTTTTACTGTCGCAAATTTTAATTACGCCAGGGATTGCCTTTTCAATAGTAAATTTGCAAAAAATAATTGTTTAGTGTCGCAAATTTTAATTACTCCAGGATTGACTTTTCTATAGTAAATTATTCAAAAATTCATTTTTTACTGTCTCAAATTTTAATTACGTAAGGGATTGCCTTTTCTATAGTAAATTATTCAAAAACTAATTGTTTAGTGTCGCAAATTTTAATTACGCCAGGGATTGCCTTTTCTATAGTAAATTATTCAAAAATAATTTTTACTGTTGCAAATTTTAAATACGCCAGGGATTGCCTTTTCTATAGTAAATTATTCAAAAATTAATTTTATACTGTCGCAAATTTTAAATACGCCAGGGATTGCCTTTTCTATAGTAAATTTTGCCAAAAATAATTTTTTACTGTCGTAAATTTTAATTACGCCAGGGATTGCCTTTTCTATAGTAAATTATTCAAAAAATAATTTTTTACTGTCGCAAATTTAATTACGCCAGGGATTGCCTTTTCTATAGTAAATTATTCAAAAATTCATTTTTTACTGTCGCAAATTTTAATTACGCCAGGGATTGCCTTTTGAATAGTAAATTATTCAAAAAATATTTTTTTCTGTCGCAAATTTTAATTACGCCAGGGATTACCTTTTCTATAGTAAATTATTCAAAAAATAATTTTTTACTGTCGCAAATTTTAATTACGCCAGGGATTGCCTTTTCTATAGTAAATTTTTCAAAAACTAATTTTTTACTGTCGCAAATTTTAATTACGCCAGGGATTGCCTTTTCTATAGTAAATGTTGCAAAAAATAATTTTATACTGTCGCAAATTTTAATTACGCCATGGATTGCCTTTTCTATAGTAAATTTTGCAAAAAATAATTTTTTCTGTCACAAATTTTAATTACGCCAGGGATTGCGTTTTCTATAGTAAATTATTCAAAAAATCATTTTTTACTGTCTCAAATTTTAATTACGCCAGGGATTGCCTTTTCTATAGTAAATTATTCAAAAATTCATTTTTTACTGTCTCAAATTTTAATTACGCCAGGGATTGCCTTTTCTATAGTAAATTATTCAAAAAATATTTTTTTCTGTCACAAATTTTAATTACGCCAGGGATTGCCTTTTCTATAGTAAATTTTGCAAAAAATAATTTTTTTACTGTCGCAAATTTTAATTACGCCAGGAATTGCCTTTTCTATAGTAAATTATTCAAAAATTAATTTTTTTCTGTCGCAAATTTTAATTACGCCAGGTATTGCCTTTTCTATAGTAAATTATTCAAAAAATAATTTTTTTGCTGTCTCAAATTTTAATTACGCCAGGGATTGCCTTTTCTATAGTAAATTATTCAAAAATTCATTTTTACTGTCGCAAATTTTAACTACGCCAGGGATTGCCTTTTCTATAGTAAATTATTCAAAAAATAATTTTTTACTGTTGCAAATTTTAATTACGCCAGGGATTGCCTTTTCTATAGTAAATTATTCAAAAAATAATTTTTTACTGTCGCAAATTATAATTACGCCAGGGATTGCCTTTTCTATAGTAAATTATTCAAAAAATAATTTTTTACTGTCTCAAATTTTAATTACGCCAGGGATTGCCTTTTCTATAGTAAATTATTCAGAAATTCATTTTTTACTGTCTCAAAATTTAATTACGCCAGGGATTGCCTTTTCTATAGTAAATTATTCAAAAACTAATTGTTTAGTGTCGCAAATTTTAATTACGCCAGGGATTGCCTTTTCTATAGTAAATTTTGCAAAAAATAATTTTTTACTGTCTCAAATTTTAATTACGCCAGGGATTGCCTTTTCTATAGTAAATTATTCAAAAATTCATTTTTTACTGTCTCAAATTTTAATTACGCCAGGGATTGCCTTTTCTATAGTAAATTATTCAAAAACTAATTGTTTAGTGTCGCAAATTTTAATTACGCCAGGGATTGCCTTTTCTATAGTAAATTATTCAAAAAATAATTTTATACTGTCGCAAATTATAATTACGCCAGGGATTGCCTTTTCTATAGTAAATTATTCAAAAAATAATTTTTTACTGTTGCAAATTTTAAATACGCCAGGGATTCCCTTTTGTATAGTAAATTATTCAAAAATTAATTTTTTTCTGTCACAAATTTTAAATAGCCCAGGGATTGCCTTTTCTATAGTAAATTATTCAAAAATAATTTTTTATTGTCGCAAATTTTAATTACGCCAGGGATTGCCTTTTCAATAGTAAATTTTGCAAAAAATAATAGTTTAGTGTCGCAAATTTTAATTACGCCAGGGATTGCCTTTTCTATAGTAAATTATTCAAAAAATAATTTTTTCTGTCACAAATTTTAATTACGCCAGGGATTGCCTTTTCTATAGTAAATTTTGCAAAAAATTAATTTTTTACTGTCGCAAATTTTAATTACGCCAGGGATTGCCTTTTCTATAGTAAATTATTCAAAAAATAATTTTTTACAGTCGCAAATTATAATTACGCCAGGGATTGCCTTTTCTATAGTAAATTATTCAAAAAATAATTTTTTACTATCTCAAATTTTAATTACGCCAGGGATTGCCTTTTCTATAGTAAATTATTCAAAAATTCATTTTTTACTGTCTCAAATTTTAATTACGCCAGGGATTGCCTTTTCTATAGTAAATTTTGCAAAAAATAATTGTTTAGTGTCGCAAATTTTAATTACGCCAGGGATTGCCTTTTCTATAGTAAATTATTCAAAAAATAATTTTTTTCTGTCGCAAATTTTAATTACGCCAGGGATTGCCTTTTCTATAGTAAATTATTCAAAAAATACTTTTTTACTGTCGCAAATTTTAATTACGCCAGGGATTGCCTTTTCTATAGTAAATTATTCAAAAAATAATTTTTTACTGTCTCAAATTTTAATTACGCCAGGGATTGCCTTTTCTATAGTAAATTATTCAAAAAATAATTTTTTACTGTCGCAAATTATAATTACGCCAGGGATTGCCTTTTCTATAGTAAATTATTCAAAAAATAATTTTTTACTGTCGCAAATTATAATTACGCCAGGTATTGCCTTTTCTGTAGTAAATTATTCAAAAATTCATTTTTTACTGTCTCAAATTTTAATTACGCCAGGAATTGCCTTTTCTATAGTAAATTATTCAAAAAATAATTTTTTCTGTCACAAATTTTAATTACGTCAGGGATTGCCTTTTCTATAGTAAATTATTCAAAAATTAATTTTTTTCTGTCGCAAATTTTAATTACGCCAGGGATTGCCTTTTCTATAGTAAATTATTCAAAAATTCATTTTTTACTGTCTCAAATTTTAATTACGCCAGGGATTGCCTTTTCTATAGTAAATTATTCAAAAATTCATTTTTTACTGTCTCAAATTTTAATTACGCCAGGGATTGCCTTTTCTATAGTAAATTTTGCAAAAAAATAATTGTTTAGTGTCACAAATTTTAATTACGCCAGGGATTGCCTTTTCTATAGTGAATTATTCAAAAATTCATTTTTTACTGTCTCAAATTTTAACTAGGCCAGGGTTGCCTTTTCTATAGTAAACTTTGCAAAAAATAATTGTTTAGTGTCGCAAATTTTAATTACGCCAGGGATTGCCTTTTCTATAGTAAATTATTCAAAAAATAATTTTTTACTGTCGCAAATTTTAATTACGCCAGGGATTGCCTTTTCTATAGTAAATTATTCAAAAAATAATTTTTTACTGTATCAAATTTTAATTACGCCAGGGATTGCCTTTTCTATAGTAAATTATTCAGAAATTCATTTTTTACTGTCTCAAATTTTAATTACGCCAGGGATTGCCTTTTCTATAGTAAATTATTCAAAAACTAATTGTTTAGTGTCGCAAATTTTAATTACGCCAGGGATTGCCTTTTCTATAGTAAATTATTCAAAAAATAATTTTTACTGTCTCAAATTTTAATTACGCCAGGGATTGCCTTTTCTATAGTAAATTATTCAAAAATTCATTTTTTACTGTCTCAAATTTTAATTACGCCTGGGATTGCCTTTTCTATAGTAAATTATTCAAAAACTAATTGTTTAGTGTCGCAAATTTTAATTACGCCAGGGATTGCCTTTTCTATAGTAAATTATTCAAAAAATAATTTTATACTGTCGCAAATTATAATTACGCCAGGGATTGCCTTTTCTATAGTAAATTATTCAAAAATAATTTTTTACTGTTGCAAATTTTAAATACGCCAGGGATTGCCTTTTGTATAGTAAATTATTCAAAAATTAATTTTTTTCTGTCACAAATTTTAAATAGGCCAGGGATTGCCTTTTCTATAGTAAATTATTCAAAAAATAATTTTTTACTGTCGCAAATTTTAATTACGCCAGGGATTGCCTTTTCAATAGTAAATTTTGCAAAAAATAATTGTTTAGTGTCGCAAATTTTAATTACTCCAGGGATTGACTTTTCTATAGTAAATTATTCAAAAATTCATTTTTTACTGTCTCAAATTTTAATTACGTAAGGGATTGCCTTTTCTATAGTAAATTATTCAAAAACTAATTGTTTAGTGTCGCAAATTTTAATTACGCCAGGGATTGCCTTTTCTATAGTAAATTATTCAAAAAATAATTTTTTACTGTTGCAAATTTTAAATACGCCAGGGATTGCCTTTTCTATAGTAAATTATTCAAAAATTAATTTTATACTGTCGCAAATTTTAAATACGCCAGGGATTGCCTTTTCTATAGTAAATTTTGCCAAAAATAATTTTTTACTGTCGTAAATTTTAATTACGCCAGGGATTGCCTTTTCTATAGTAAATTATTCAAAAAATAATTTTTTACTGTCGCAAATTTTAATTACGCCAGGGATTGCCTTTTCTATAGTAAATTATTCAAAAATTCATTTTTTACTGTCGCAAATTTTAATTACGCCAGGGATTGCCTTTTCTATAGTAAATTATTCAAAAACTAATTGTTTAGTGTCGCAAATTTTAATTACGCCAGGGATTGCCTTTTCTATAGTAAATTATTCAAAAAATAATTTTATACTGTCGCAAATTATAATTACGCCAGGGATTGCCTTTTCTATAGTAAATTATTCAAAAAATAATTTTTTACTGTCGCAAATTTTAATTACGCCAGGGATTGCCTTTTCAATAGTAAATTTTGCAAAAAATAATTGTTTAGTGTCGCAAATTTAATTACTCCAGGGATTGACTTTTCTATAGTAAATTATTCAAAAATTCATTTTTTACTGTCTCAAATTTTAATTACGTAAGGGATTGCCTTTTCTATAGTAAATTATTCAAAAACTAATTGTTTAGTGTCGCAAATTTTAATTACGCCAGGGATTGCCTTTTCTATAGTAAATTATTCAAAAAATAATTTTTTACTGTTGCAAATTTTAAATACGCCAGGGATTGCCTTTTCTATAGTAAATTATTCAAAAATTAATTTTATACTGTCGCAAATTTTAAATACGCCAGGGATTGCCTTTTCTATAGTAAATTTTGCCAAAAATAATTTTTTACTGTCGTAAATTTTAATTACGCCAGGGATTGCCTTTTCTATAGTAAATTATTCAAAAAATAATTTTTTACTGTCGCAAATTTTAATTACGCCAGGGATTGCCTTTTCTATAGTAAATTATTCAAAAATTCATTTTTTACTGTCGCAAATTTTAATTACGCCAGGGATTGCCTTTTGAATAGTAAATTATTCAAAAAATAATTTTTTTCTGTCGCAAATTTTAATTACGCCAGGGATTACCTTTTCTATAGTAAATTATTCAAAAAATAATTTTTTACTGTCGCAAATTTTAATTACGCCAGGGATTGCCTTTTCTATAGTAAATTTTTCAAAAACTAATTTTTTACTGTCGCAAATTTTAATTACGCCAGGGATTGCCTTTTCTATAGTAAATGTTGCAAAAAATAATTTTATACTGTCGCAAATTTTAATTACGCCATGGATTGCCTTTTCTATAGTAAATTTTGCAAAAAATAATTTTTTCTGTCACAAATTTTAATTACGCCAGGGATTGCGTTTTCTATAGTAAATTATTCAAAAAATCATTTTTTACTGTCTCAAATTTTAATTACGCCAGGGATTGCCTTTTCTATAGTAAATTATTCAAAAATTCATTTTTTACTGTCTCAAATTTTAATTACGCCAGGGATTGCCTTTTCTATAGTAAATTATTCAAAAAATATTTTTTTCTGTCACAAATTTTAATTACGCCAGGGATTGCCTTTTCTATAGTAAATTTTGCAAAAAATAATTTTTTACTGTCGCAAATTTTAATTACGCCAGGAATTGCCTTTTCTATAGTAAATTATTCAAAAATTAATTTTTTTCTGTCGCAAATTTTAATTACGCCAGGTATTGCCTTTCTATAGTAAATTATTCAAAAAATAATTTTTTTGCTGTCTCAAATTTTAATTACGCCAGGGATTGCCTTTTCTATAGTAAATTATTCAAAAATTCATTTTTACTGTCGCAAATTTTAACTACGCCAGGGATTGCCTTTTCTATAGTAAATTATTCAAAAATTCATTTTTTACTGTCTCAAATTTTAATTACGCCAGGGATTGCCTTTTCTATAGTAAATTATTCAAAAATTCATTTTTTACTGTCTCAAATTTTAATTACGCCAGGGATTGCCTTTTCTATAGTAAATTATTCAAAAAATAATTTTTTACTGTCGCAAATTTTAACTACGCCAGGGATTGCCTTTTCTATAGTAAATTTTGCAAAAAATAATTTTTTACTGTCGCAAATTTTAATTACGCCAGGGATTGCCTTTTCTATAGTAAATTATTCAAAAAATAATTTTTTACTGTCGCAAATTTTAATTACGCCAGGGATTGCCTTTTCTATAGTAAATTATTCAAAAAATAATTTTTTACTGTCGCAAATTTTAATTACGCCAGGGATTGCCTTTTCTATAGTAAATTTTGCAAAAAATAATTTTTTACTGTTGCAAATTTTAAATACGCCAGGGATTGCCTTTTGTATAGTAAATTATTCAAAAAATATTTTTTTCTGTCACAAATTTTAATTACGACAGGGATTGCCTTTTCTATAGTAAATTATTCAAAAAATAATTTTTTCTTTCACAAATTTTAATTACGCCAGGGATTGCCTTTTCTATAGTAAATTTTGCAAAAAATAATTTTTTACTGTCGCAAATTTTAATTACGCCAGGATTGCCTTTTCTATAGTAAATTATTCAAAAAATAATTTTTTACTGTCGCAAATTATAATTACGCCAGGGATTGCCTTTTCTATAGTAAATTATTCAAAAATTCATTTTTTACTGTCTCAAATTTTAATTACGCCAGGGATTGCCTTTTCTATAGTAAATTATTCAAAAAATAATTTTTTCTGTCACAAATTTTAATTACGCCAGGGATTGCCTTTTCTATAGTAAATTATTCAAAAAATAATTTTATACTGTCGCAAATTTTAATTAGGCCAGGGATTGCCTTTTCTATAGTAAATTATTCAAAAAATAATTTTTTACTGTCGCAAATTTTAATTACGCCAGGGATTGCCTTTTCTATAGTAAATTATTCAAAAAATAATTTTATACTGTGACAAATTTTAATTACGCCAGGGATTGCCTTTTCTATAGTAAATTATTCAAAAATTCATTTTTTACTGTCTCAAATTTTAATTACGAAAGGGATTGCCTTTTCTATAGTAAATTTTGCAAAAAATAATTGTTTAGTGTCGCAAATTTTAATTACGCCAGGGATTGCCTTTTCTATAGTAAATTATTCAAAAATTAATTTTTTTCTGTCGCAAATTTTAATTACGCCAGGGATTGCCTTTTCTATAGTAAATTATTCAAAAAATAATTTTTTACTGTCTCAAATTTTAATTACGCCAGGGATTGCCTTTTCTATAGTAAATTATTCAAAAAATAATTTTTTACTGTCGCAAATTATAATTACGCCAGGGATTGCCTTTTCTATAGTAAATTATTCAAAAAATAATTTTTTACTGTCGCAAATTATAATTACGCCAGGTATTGCCTTTTCTGTAGTAAATTATTCAAAAATTCATTTTTTACTGTCTCAAATTTTAATTACGCCAGGAATTGCCTTTTCTATAGTAAATTATTCAAAAAATAATTTTTTCTGTCACAAATTTTAATTACGTCAGGGATTGCCTTTTCTATAGTAAATTATTCAAAAATTAATTTTTTTCTGTCGCAAATTTTAATTACGCCAGGGATTGCCTTTTCTATAGTAAATTATTCAAAAATTCATTTTTTACTGTCTCAAATTTTAATTACGCCAGGGATTGCCTTTTCTATAGTAAATTTTGCAAAAAAATAATTGTTTAGTGTCACAAATTTTAATTACGCCAGGGATTGCCTTTTCTATAGTGAATTATTCAAAAATTCATTTTTTACTGTCTCAAATTTTAACTAGGCCAGGGTTGCCTTTTCTATAGTAAACTTTGCAAAAAATAATTGTTTAGTGTCGCAAATTTTAATTACGCCAGGGATTGCCTTTTCTATAGTAAATTATTCAAAAAATAATTTTTTACTGTCGCAAATTTTAATTACGCCAGGGATTGCCTTTTCTATAGTAAATTATTCAAAAAATAATTTTTTACTGTATCAAATTTTAATTACGCCAGGGATTGCCTTTTCTATAGTAAATTATTCAGAAATTCATTTTTTACTGTCTCAAATTTTAATTACGCCAGGGATTGCCTTTTCTATAGTAAATTATTCAAAAACTAATTGTTTAGTGTCGCAAATTTTAATTACGCCAGGGATTGCCTTTTCTATAGTAAATTATTCAAAAAATAATTTTTTACTGTCTCAAATTTTAATTACGCCAGGGATTGCCTTTTCTATAGTAAATTATTCAAAAATTCATTTTTTACTGTCTCAAATTTTAATTACGCCTGGGATTGCCTTTTCTATAGTAAATTATTCAAAAACTAATTGTTTAGTGTCGCAAATTTTAATTACGCCAGGGATTGCCTTTTCTATAGTAAATTATTCAAAAAATAATTTTATACTGTCGCAAATTATAATTACGCCAGGGATTGCCTTTTCTATAGTAAATTATTCAAAAAATAATTTTTTACTGTTGCAAATTTTAAATACGCCAGGGATTGCCTTTTGTATAGTAAATTATTCAAAAATTAATTTTTTTCTGTCACAAATTTTAAATAGGCCAGGGATTGCCTTTTCTATAGTAAATTATTCAAAAAATAATTTTTTACTGTCGCAAATTTTAATTACGCCAGGGATTGCCTTTTCAATAGTAAATTTTGCAAAAAATAATTGTTTAGTGTCGCAAATTTTAATTACTCCAGGGATTGACTTTTCTATAGTAAATTATTCAAAAATTCATTTTTTACTGTCTCAAATTTTAATTACGTAAGGGATTGCCTTTTCTATAGTAAATTATTCAAAAACTAATTGTTTAGTGTCGCAAATTTTAATTACGCCAGGGATTGCCTTTTCTATAGTAAATTATTCAAAAAATAATTTTTTACTGTTGCAAATTTTAAATACGCCAGGGATTGCCTTTTCTATAGTAAATTATTCAAAAATTAATTTTATACTGTCGAAAATTTTAAATACGCCAGGGATTGCCTTTTCTATAGTAAATTTTGCGAAAAATAATTTTTTACTGTCGTAAATTTTAATTACGCCAGGGATTGCCTTTTCTATAGTAAATTATTCAAAAAATAATTTTTTACTGTCGCAAATTTTAATTACGCCAGGGATTGCCTTTTCTATAGTAAATTATTCAAAAATTCATTTTTTACTGTCGCAAATTTTAATTACGCCAGGGATTGCCTTTTCTATAGTAAATTATTCAAAAACTAATTGTTTAGTGTCGCAAATTTTAATTACGCCAGGGATTGCCTTTTCTATAGTAAATTATTCAAAAAATAATTTTATACTGTCGCAAATTATAATTACGCCAGGGATTGCCTTTTCTATAGTAAATTATTCAAAAAATAATTTTTTACTGTTGCAAATTTTAAATACGCCAGGGATTGCCTTTTGAATAGTAAATTATTCAAAAAATAATTTTTTTCTGTCGCAAATTTTAATTACGCCAGGGATTACCTTTTCTATAGTAAATTATTCAAAAAATAATTTTTTACTGTCGCAAATTTTAATTACGCCAGGGATTGCCTTTTCTATAGTAAATTTTTCAAAAACTAATTTTTTACTGTCGCAAATTTTAATTACGCCAGGGATTGCCTTTTCTATAGTAAATGTTGCAAAAAATAATTTTATACTGTCGCAAATTTTAATTACGCCATGGATTGCCTTTTCTATAGTAAATTTTGCAAAAAATAATTTTTTCTGTCACAAATTTTAATTACGCCAGGGATTGCCTTTTCTATAGTAAATTATTCAAAAAATCATTTTTTACTGTCTCAAATTTTAATTACGCCAGGGATTGCCTTTTCTATAGTAAATTATTCAAAAATTCATTTTTTACTGTCTCAAATTTTAATTACGCCAGGGATTGCCTTTTCTATAGTAAATTATTCAAAAAATATTTTTTTCTGTCACAAATTTTAATTACGCCAGGGATTGCCTTTTCTATAGTAAATTTTGCAAAAAATAATTTTTTACTGTCGCAAATTTTAATTACGCCAGGAATTGCCTTTTCTATAGTAAATTATTCAAAAATTAATTTTTTTCTGTCGCAAATTTTAATTACGCCAGGTATTGCCTTTTCTATAGTAAATTATTCAAAAAATAATTTTTTTGCTGTCTCAAATTTTAATTACGCCAGGGATTGCCTTTTCTATAGTAAATTATTCAAAAATTCATTTTTACTGTCGCAAATTTTAACTACGCCAGGGATTGCCTTTTCTATAGTAAATTATTCAAAAATTCATTTTTTACTGTCTCAAATTTTAATTACGCCAGGGATTGCCTTTTCTATAGTAAATTATTCAAAAATTCATTTTTTACTGTCTCAAATTTTAATTACGCCAGGGATTGCCTTTTCTATAGTAAATTATTCAAAAAATAATTTTTTACTGTCGCAAATTTTAACTACGCCAGGGATTGCCTTTTCTATAGTAAATTTTGCAAAAAATAATTTTTTACTGTCGCAAATTTTAATTACGCCAGGGATTGCCTTTTCTATAGTAAATTATTCAAAAAATAATTTTTTACTGTCGCAAATTTTAATTACGCCAGGGATTGCCTTTTCTATAGTAAATTATTCAAAAAATAATTTTTTACTGTCGCAAATTTTAATTACGCCAGGGATTGCCTTTTCTATAGTAAATTTTGCAAAAAATAATTTTTTACTGTTGCAAATTTTAAATACGCCAGGGATTGCCTTTTGTATAGTAAATTATTCAAAAAATATTTTTTTCTGTCACAAATTTTAATTACGACAGGGATTGCCTTTTCTATAGTAAATTATTCAAAAAATAATTTTTTCTTTCACAAATTTTAATTACGCCAGGGATTGCCTTTTCTATAGTAAATTTTGCAAAAAATAATTTTTTACTGTCGCAAATTTTAATTACGCCAGGGATTGCCTTTTCTATAGTAAATTATTCAAAAAATAATTTTTTACTGTCGCAAATTATAATTACGCCAGGGATTGCCTTTTCTATAGTAAATTATTCAAAAATTCATTTTTTACTGTCTCAAATTTTAATTACGCCAGGGATTGCCTTTTCTATAGTAAATTATTCAAAAAATAATTTTTTCTGTCACAAATTTTAATTACGCCAGGGATTGCCTTTTCTATAGTAAATTATTCAAAAAATAATTTTATACTGTCGCAAATTTTAATTAGGCCAGGGATTGCCTTTTCTATAGTAAATTATTCAAAAAATAATTTTTTACTGTCGCAAATTTTAATTACGCCAGGGATTGCCTTTTCTATAGTAAATTATTCAAAAAATAATTTTATACTGTGACAAATTTTAATTACGCCAGGGATTGCCTTTTCTATAGTAAATTATTCAAAAATTCATTTTTTACTGTCTCAAATTTTAATTACGAAAGGGATTGCCTTTTCTATAGTAAATTTTGCAAAAAATAATTGTTTAGTGTCGCAAATTTTAATTACGCCAGGGATTGCCTTTTCTATAGTAAATTATTCAAAAATTAATTTTTTTCTGTCGCAAATTTTAATTACGCCAGGGATTGCCTTTTCTATAGTAAATTATTCAAAAATTAATTTTTTTCTGTCGCAAGTTTTAATTACGCCAGGGATTGCCTTTTCTATAGTAAATTATTCAAAAAATAATTTTTTACTGTCTCAAATTTTAATTACGCCAGGGATTGCCTTTTCTATAGTAAATTATTCAAAAAATAATTTTATACTGTCGCAAATTTTAATTACGCCAGGGATTGCCTTTTTTATAGCAAATTTTGCAAAAACTAATTGTTTAGTGTCGCAAATTTTAATTACGCCAGGGATTGCCTTTTCTATAGTAAATTTTTCAAAAATTAATTTTATACTGTCGCAAATTTTAAATACGCCAGGGATTGCCTTTTCTATAGTAAATTTTGCAAAAAATAATTGTTTAGTGTCGCAAATTTTAATTACGCCAGGGATTGCCTTTCCTATAGTAAATTATTCAAAAAATAATTTTTTCTGTCACAAATTTTAATTACGCCAGGGATTGCCTTTTCTATAGTAAATTTTGCAAAAAATAATTTTTTACTGTCGCAAATTTTAATTACGCCAGGGATTGCCTTTTCTATAGTAAATTATTCAAAAAATAATTTTTTACTGTCGCAAATTATAATAACGCCAGGGATTGCCTTTTCTATAGTAAATTATTCAAAAATTCATTTTATACTGTCTCAAATTTTAATTACGCCAGGGATTGCCTTTTCTATAGTAAATTATTCAAAAAATAATTTTTTCTGTCACAAATTTTAATTACGCCAGGGATTGCCTTTTCTATAGTAAATTATTCAAAAATTAATTTTTTTCTGTCGCAAATTTTAATTACGCCAGGGATTGCCTTTTCTATAGTAAATTATTCAAAAATTCATTTTTTACTGTCTCAAATTTTAATTACGCCAGGGATTGCCTTTTCTATAGTAAATTATTCAAAAATTCATTTTTTACTGTCTCAAATTTTAATTACGCCAGGGATTGCCTTTTCTATAGTAAATTTTGCAAAAAATAATTGTTTAGTTTCGCAAATTTTAATTTCGCCAGGGATTGCCTTTTCTATAGTAAATTATTCAAAAATTCATTTTTTACTGTCTCAAATTTTAATTACGCCAGGGATTGCCTTTTCTATAGTAAATTTTGCAAAAAATAATTGTTTAGTGTCGCAAATTTTAATTACGCCAGGGATTACCTTTTCTATAGTAAATTATTCAAAAAATAATTTTTTACTGTCGCAAATTTTAATTACGCCAGGGATTGCCTTTTCTATAGTAAATTATTCAAAAAATAATTTTTCACTGTCGCAAGTTTTAATTACGCCAGGGATTGCCTTTTCTATAGTAAATTTTGCAAAAATTAATTTTTTACTGTCGCAAATTTTAAATACGCCAGGGATTGCCTTTTCTATAGTAAATTATTCAAAAATTCATTTTTTACTGTCGCAAATTATAATTACGCCAGGGATTGCCTTTTCTATAGTGAATTATTCAAAAAATAATTTTTTACTGTCGCAAGTTTTAATTACGCCAGGGATTGCCTTTTCTATAGTAAATTATTCAAAAATTCCTTTTTTACTGTCTCAAATTTTAATTACGCCAGGGATTGCCTTTTCTATAGTAAATTTTGCAAGAAATAATTTTTTACTGTCGCAAATTTTAATTACGCCAGGGATTGCCTTTTCTATACTAAATTATTCAAAAAATAATTTTTTACTGTCGCAAATTTTAATTACGCCAGGGATTGCCTTTTCTATAGTAAATTTTGCAAAAAATAATTTTTTACTGTCGCATATTTTAATTACGCCAGGCATTGCCTTTTCTATAGTAAATTATTCAAAAAATAATTGTTTACTGTCGCAAATTATAATTACGCCAGGGATTGCCTTTTCCATAGTAAATTTTGCAAAAAATAATTTTTTACTGTTGCAAATTTTAATTACGCCAGGGATTGCCTTTTCTATAGTAAATTATTCAAAAATTCATTTTTTACTGTCTCAAATTTTAATTACGCCAGGGATTGCCTTTTCTATAATAAATTATTCAAAAATTCATTTTTTACTGTCGCAAATTTTAATTACGCCAGGGATTGCCTTTTCTATAGTAAATTATTCAAAAATTCATTTTTTACTGTCTCAAATTTTAATTACGCCAGGGATTGCCTTTTCTATAGTAAATTATTCAAAAATTCATTTTTTACTGTCGCAAATTTTAATTACGCCAGGGATTGCCTTTTCTATAGTAAATTATTCAAAAAATAATTTTTTACTGTCGCAAATTTTAATTACGCCAGGGATTGCCTTTTCTATAGTAAATTATTCAAAAAATAATTTTTTACTGTCGCAAATTTTAATTACGCCAGGGATTGCCTTTTCTATAGTAAATTTTGCAAAAAATAATTTTTTACTGTCGCAAATTTTAATTACGCCAGGGATTGCCTTTTCTATAGTAAATTATTCAAAAAATAATTTTTTACTGTCGCAAATTTTAATTACGCCAGGGATTGCCTTTTCTATACTAAATTATTCAAAAAATAATTTTTTACTGTCGCAAATTTTAATTACGCCAGGGATTGCCTTTTCTATAGTAAATTTTGCAAAAAATAATTTTTTACTGTTGCAAATTTTAAATACGCCAGGGATTGCCTTTTGTATAGTAAATTATTCAAAAAATAATTTTTTCTGTCACAAATTTTAATTACGCCAGGGATTGCCTTTTCTATAGTAAATTTTGCAAAAAATAATTTTTTCTGTCACAAATTTTAATTACGCCAGGGATTGCATTTTCTATAGTAAATTATTCAAAAAATAATTTTTTACTGTCGCAAATTTTAATTACGCCAGGGATTGCCTTTTCTATAGTAAATTATTCAAAAAATAATTTTATACTGTCGCAAATTTTAATTACGCCAGGGATTGCCTTTTCTATAGCAAATTTTGCAAAAACTAATTGTTTAGTGTCGCAAATTTTAATTACGCCAGGGAGTGCCTTTTCTATAGTAATTTTTTCAAAAATTAATTTTATACTGTCGCAAATTTTAAATACGCCATGGATTGCCTTTTCTATAGTAAATTTTGCAAAAAATAATTGTTTAGTGTCGCAAATTTTAATTACGCCAGGGATTGCCTTTTCTATAGTAAATTATTCAAAAATTAATTTTTTTCTGTCGCAAATTTTAATTACGCCAGGGATTGCTTTTTGTATAGTAAATTTTGCAAAAAATAATTGTTAAGTGTCGCAAATTTTAATTACGCCAGGGATTGCCTTTTCTATAGTAAATTATTCAAAAAATAATTTTTTACTGTCGCAAATTTTAATTACGCCAGGGATTGCCTTTTCTATAGTAAATTATTCAAAAAATAATTTTTTACTGTCGCAAGTTTTAATTACGCCAGGGATTGCCTTTTCTATAGTAAATTTTGCAAAAATTAATTTTTTACTGTCGCAAATTTTAAATACGCCAGGGATTGCCTTTTCTATAGTAAATTATTCAAAAATTCATTTTTTACTGTCGCAAATTATAATTACGCCAGGGATTGCCTTTTCTATAGTAAATTATTCAAAAAATAATTTTTTACTGTCGCAAGTTTTAATTACGCCAGGGATTGCCTTTTCTATAGTAAATTATTCAAAAAATAATTTTTTACTGTCTCAAATTTTAATTACGCCAGGGATTGCCTTTTCTATAGTAAATTATTCAAAAAATAATTTTATACTGTCGCAAATTTTAATTACGCCAGGGATTGCCTTTTCTATAGCAAATTTTGCAAAAACTAATTGTTTAGTGTCGCAAATTTTAATTACGCCAGGGATTGCCTTTTCTATAGTAATTTTTTCAAAAATTAATTTTATACTGTCGCAAATTTTAAATACGCCATGGATTGCCTTTTCTATAGTAAATTTTGCAAAAAATAATTGTTTAGTGTCGCAAATTTTAATTACGCCAGGGATTGCCTTTTCTATAGTAAATTATTCAAAAATTAATTTTTTTCTGTCGCAAATTTTAATTACGCCAGGGATTGCCTTTTGTATAGTAAATTTTGCAAAAAATAATTGTTAAGTGTCGCAAATTTTAATTACGCCAGGGATTGCCTTTTCTATAGTAAATTATTCAAAAAATAATTTTTTACTGTCGCAAATTTTAATTACGCCAGGGATTGCCTTTTCTATAGTAAATTATTCAAAAAATAATTTTTTACTGTCGCAAGTTTTAATTACGCCAGGGATTGCCTTTTCTATAGTAAATTTTGCAAAAATTAATTTTTTACTGTCGCAAATTTTAAATACTCCAGGGATTGCCTTTTCTATAGTAAATTATTCAAAAATTCATTTTTTACTGTCGCAAATTATAATTACCTCAGGGATTGCCTTTTCTATAGTAAATTATTCAAAAAATAATTTTTTACTGTCGCAAGTTTTAATTACGCCAGGGATTGCCTTTTCTATAGTAAATTATTCAAAAATTCCTTTTTTACTGTCTCAAATTTTAATTACGCCAGGGATTGCCTTTTCTATAGTAAATTTTGCAAAAAATAATTTTTTACTGTCGCAAATTTTAATTACGCCAGGGATTGCCTTTTCTATAGTAAATTATTCAAAAAATAATTGTTTACTGTCGCAAATTATAATTACGCCAGGGATTGCCTTTTCTATAGTAAATTTTGCAAAAAATAATTTTTTACTGTTGCAAATTTTAATTACGCCAGGGATTGCCTTTTCTATAGTAAATTATTCAAAAATGCATTTTTTACTGTCTCAAATTTTAATTACGCCAGCGATTGCCTTTTCTATAGTAAATTATTCAAAAAATAATTGTTTAGTGTCGCAAATTTTAATTACGCCAGGGATTGCCTTTTCTATAGTAAATTATTCAAAAAATAATTTTATACTTTCGCAAATTTTAATTACGCCAGGGATTGCCTTTTCTATAGTAAATTTTGCAAAAACTAATTGTTTAGTGCCGCAAATTTTAATTACGCCAGGGATTGCCTTTTCTATAGTAAATTTTGCAAAAATTAATTTTTTACTGTCGCAAATTTTAAATACGCCAGGGATTGCCTTTTCTATAGTAAATTATTCAAAAATTCATTTTTTACTGTCGCAAATTATAATTACCTCAGGGATTGCCTTTTCTATAGTAAATTATTCAAAAAATAATTTTTTACTGTCGCAAGTTTTAATTACGCCAGGGATTGCCTTTTCTATAGTAAATTATTCAAAAATTCCTTTTTTACTGTCTCAAATTTTAATTACGCCAGGGATTGCCTTTTCTATAGTAAATTTTGCAAAAAATAATTTTTTACTGTCGCAAATTTTAATTACGCCAGGGATTGCCTTTTCTATAGTAAATTATTCAAAAAATAATTGTTTACTGTCGCAAATTATAATTACGCCAGGGATTGCCTTTTCTATAGTAAATTTTGCAAAAAATAATTTTTTACTGTTGCAAATTTTAATTACGCCAGGGATTGCCTTTTCTATAGTAAATTATTCAAAAATGCATTTTTTACTGTCTCAAATTTTAATTACGCCAGCGATTGCCTTTTCTATAGTAAATTATTCAAAAAATAATTGTTTAGTGTCGCAAATTTTAATTACGCCAGGGATTGCCTTTTCTATAGTAAATTATTCAAAAAATAATTTTATACTGTCGCAAATTTTAATTACGCCAGGGATTGCCTTTTCTATAGTAAATTTTGCAAAAACTAATTGTTTAGTGCCGCAAATTTTAATTACGCCAGGGATTGAGTTTTCTATAGTAAATTATTCAAAAAATAATTTTTTACTGTCGCAAATTTTAATTACGCCAGGGATTGCCTTTTCTATAGTAAATTATTCAAAAATTAATTTTTTTCTGTCGCAAATTTTAATTACGCCAGGGATTGCCTTTTCTATAGTAAATTATTCAAAAATTAATTTTTTTCTGTCGCAAATTTTAATTACGCCAGGGATTGCCTTTTCTATAGTAAATTATTCAAAAAATAATTTTTTATTGTCTCAAATTTTAATTACGCCAGGGATTACCTTTTCTATAGTAAAATATTCAAAAAATAATTTTATACTGTCGCAAATTTTAATTACGCCAGGGATTGCCTTTTCTATAGCAAATTTTGCAAAAACTAATTGTTTAGTGTCGCAAATTTTAATTACGCTAGGGATTGCCTTTTCTATAGTAATTTTTTCAAAAATTAATTTTATACTGTCGCAAATTTTAAATACGCCAGGGATTGCCTTTTCTATAGTAAATTTTGCAAAAAATAATTGTTTAGTGTCGCAAATTTTAATTACGCCAGGGATTGCCTTTTCTATAGTAAATTATTCAAAAATTAATTTTTTTCTGTCGCAAATTTTAATTACGCCAGGGATTGCCTTTTGTATAGTAAATTTTGCAAAAAATAATTGTTTAGTGTCGCAAATTTTAATTACGCCAGGGATTGCCTTTTCTATAGTAAATTATTCAAAAAATAATTTTTTACTGTCGCAAATTTTAATTACCCCAGGGATTGCCTTTTCTATAGTAAATTATTCAAAAAATAATTTTTTACTGTCGCAAGTTTTAATTACGCCAGGGATTGCCTTTTCTATAGTAAATTTTGCAAAAATTAATTTTTTACTGTCGCAAATTTTAAATACGCCAGAGATTTCCTTTTCTATAGTAAATTATTCAAAAATTCATTTTTTACTGTCGCAAATTATAATTACGCCAGGGATTGCCTTTTCTATAGTAAATTATTCAAAAAAAAATTTTTTACTGTCGCAAGTTTTAATTACGCCAGGGATTGCCTTTTCTATAGTAAATTTTGCAAAAAATAATTTTTTACTGTCGCAAATTTTAATTACGCCAGGGATTGCCTTTTCTATAGTAAATTATTCAAAAAATAATTGTTTACTGTCGCAAATTATAATTACGCCAGGGATTGCCTTTTCTATAGTTAATTTTGCAAAAAATAATTTTTTACTGTTGCAAATTTTAATTACGCCAGGGATTGCCTTTTCTATAGTAAATTATTCAAAAATTCATTTTTTACTGTCTCAAATTTTAATTACGCCAGCGATTGCCTTTTCTATAGTAAATTATTCAAAAAATAATTGTTTAGTGTCGCAAATTTTATTACGCCAGGGATTGCCTTTTCTATAGTAAATTATTCAAAAAATAATTTTATACTGTCGCAAATTTTAATTACGCCAGGTATTGCCTTTTCTATAGTAAATTTTGCAAAAACTAATTGTTTAGTGTCGCAAATTTTAATTACGCCAGGGATTGCCTTTTCTATAGTAAATTATTCAAAAAATAATTTTTTACTGTCTCAAATTTTAATTACGCCAGGGATTGCCTTTTCTATAGTAAATTATTCAAAAATTCATTTTTTACTGTCGCAAATTTTAATTACGCCAGGGATTGCCTTTTCTATAGTAAATTATTCAAAAATTCATTTTGTACTGTCTCAAATTTTAATTACGCCAGGGATTGCCTTTTCTATAGTAAATTATTAAAAAATAATTTTGTACTGTCGCAAATTTTAAATACGCCAGGGATTGCCTTTTCTATAGTAAATTTTGCAAAAAATAATTTTATACTGTCGCGAATTATAATTACGCCAGGGATTGCCTTTTCTATAGTAAATTATTCAAAAAATAATTTTTTACTGTCGCAAATTATAATTGCGCCAGGGATTGCCTTTTCTATAGTAAATTTTGCAAAAAATTATTTTTTACTGTCGCAAGTTTTAATTACGCCAGGGATTGCCTTTTCTATAGTAAATTATTCAAAAAATAATTTTTTACTGTCTCAAATTTTAATTACGCCAGGGATTGCCTTTTCTATAGTAAATTATTCAAAAAATAATTTTATACTGTCGCAAATTTTAATTACGCCAGGGATTGCCTTTTCTATAGCAAATTTTGCAAAAACTAATTGTTTAGTGTCGCAAATTTTAATTACGCCAGGGATTGCCTTTTCTATAGTAATTTTTTCAAAAATTAATTTTATACTGTCGCAAATTTTAAATACGCCATGGATTGCCTTTTCTATAGTAAATTTTGCAAAAAATAATTGTTTAGTGTCGCAAATTTTAATTACGCCAGGGATTGCCTTTTCTATAGTAAATTATTCAAAAATTAATTTTTTTCTGTCGCAAATTTTAATTACGCCAGGGATTGCCTTTTGTATAGTAAATTTTGCAAAAAATAATTGTTAAGTGTCGCAAATTTTAATTACGCCAGGGATTGCCTTTTCTATAGTAAATTATTCAAAAAATAATTTTTTACTGTCGCAAATTTTAATTACGCCAGGGATTGCCTTTTCTATAGTAAATTATTCAAAAAATAATTTTTTACTGTCGCAAGTTTTAATTACGCCAGGGATTGCCTTTTCTATAGTAAATTTTGCAAAAATTAATTTTTTACTGTCGCAAATTTTAAATACGCCAGGGATTGCCTTTTCTATAGTAAATTATTCAAAAATTCATTTTTTACTGTCGCAAATTATAATTACCTCAGGGATTGCCTTTTCTATAGTAAATTATTCAAAAAATAATTTTTTACTGTCGCAAGTTTTAATTACGCCAGGGATTGCCTTTTCTATAGTAAATTATTCAAAAATTCCTTTTTTACTGTCTCAAATTTTAATTACGCCAGGGATTGCCTTTTCTATA
Source organism: Dioctria linearis (assembly GCA_963930735.1). NCBI lineage: Eukaryota > Metazoa > Arthropoda > Insecta > Diptera > Asilidae > Dioctria > Dioctria linearis. The sequence continues at coordinate 37,718 of CAWVNZ010002754.1, read as the reverse complement.
GTAAATTTTGCAAAAAATAATTTTTTACTGTCGCAAATTTTAATTACGCCAGGGATTGCCTTTTCTATAGTAAATTATTCAAAAAATAATTGTTTACTGTCGCAAATTATAATTACGCCAGGGATTGCCTTTTCTATAGTAAATTTTGCAAAAAATAATTTTTTACTGTTGCAAATTTTAATTACGCCAGGGATTGCCTTTTCTATAGTAAATTATTCAAAAATGCATTTTTTACTGTCTCAAATTTTAATTACGCCAGCGATTGCCTTTTCTATAGTAAATTATTCAAAAATAATTGTTTAGTGTCGCAAATTTTAATTACGCCAGGGATTGCCTTTTCTATAGTAAATTATTCAAAAAATAATTTTATACTGTCGCAAATTTTAATTACGCCAGGGATTGCCTTTTCTATAGTAAATTTTGCAAAAACTAATTGTTTAGTGCCGCAAATTTTAATTACGCCAGGGATTGAGTTTTCTATAGTAAATTATTCAAAAAATAATTTTTTACTGTCGCAAATTTTAATTACGCCAGGGATTGCCTTTTCTATAGTAAATTATTCAAAAATTAATTTTTTTCTGTCGCAAATTTTAATTACGCCAGGGATTGCCTTTTCTATAGTAAATTATTCAAAAATTAATTTTTTTCTGTCGCAAATTTTAATTACGCCAGGGATTGCCTTTTCTATAGTAAATTATTCAAAAAATAATTTTTTACTGTCTCAAATTTTAATTACGCCAGGGATTACCTTTTCTATAGTAAATTATTCAAAAAATAATTTTATACTGTCGCAAATTTTAATTACGCCAGGGATTGCCTTTTCTATAGCAAATTTTGCAAAAACTAATTGTTTAGTGTCGCAAATTTTAATTACGCTAGGGATTGCCTTTTCTATAGTAATTTTTTCAAAATTAATTTTATACTGTCGCAAATTTTAAATACGCCAGGGATTGCCTTTTCTATAGTAAATTTTGCAAAAAATAATTGTTTAGTGTCGCAAATTTTAATTACGCCAGGGATTGCCTTTTCTATAGTAAATTATTCAAAAATTAATTTTTTTCTGTCGCAAATTTTAATTACGCCAGGGATTGCCTTTTGTATAGTAAATTTGCAAAAAATAATTGTTTAGTGTCGCAAATTTTAATTACGCCAGGGATTGCCTTTTCTATAGTAAATTATTCAAAAAATAATTTTTTACTGTCGCAAATTTTAATTACCCCAGGGATTGCCTTTTCTATAGTAAATTATTCAAAAAATAATTTTTTACTGTCGCAAGTTTTAATTACGCCAGGGATTGCCTTTTCTATAGTAAATTTTGCAAAAATTAATTTTTTACTGTCGCAAATTTTAAATACGCCAGAGATTTCCTTTTCTATAGTAAATTATTCAAAAATTCATTTTTTACTGTCGCAAATTATAATTACGCCAGAGATTGCCTTTTCTATAGTAAATTATTCAAAAAAAAATTTTTTACTGTCGCAAGTTTTAATTACGCCAGGGATTGCCTTTTCTATAGTAAATTTTGCAAAAAATAATTTTTTACTGTCGCAAATTTTAATTACGCCAGGGATTGCCTTTTCTATAGTAAATTATTCAAAAAATAATTGTTTACTGTCGCAAATTATAATTACGCCAGGGATTGCCTTTTCTATAGTTAATTTTGCAAAAAATAATTTTTTACTGTTGCAAATTTTAATTACGCCAGGGATTGCCTTTTCTATAGTAAATTATTCAAAAATTCATTTTTTACTGTCTCAAATTTTAATTACGCCAGCGATTGCCTTTTCTATAGTAAATTATTCAAAAAATAATTGTTTAGTGTCGCAAATTTTATTACGCCAGGGATTGCCTTTTCTATAGTAAATTATTCAAAAAATAATTTTATACTGTCGCAAATTTTAATTACGCCAGGTATTGCCTTTTCTATAGTAAATTTTGCAAAAACTAATTGTTTAGTGTCGCAAATTTTAATTACGCCAGGGATTGCCTTTTCTATAGTAAATTATTCAAAAAATAATTTTTTACTGTCTCAAATTTTAATTACGCCAGGGATTGCCTTTTCTATAGTAAATTATTCAAAAATTCATTTTTTACTGTCGCAAATTTTAATTACGCCAGGGATTGCCTTTTCTATAGTAAATTATTCAAAAATTCATTTTGTACTGTCTCAAATTTTAATTACGCCAGGGATTGCCTTTTCTATAGTAAATTATTCAAAAAATAATTTTGTACTGTCGCAAATTTTAAATACGCCAGGGATTGCCTTTTCTATAGTAAATTTTGCAAAAAATAATTTTATACTGTCGCGAATTATAATTACGCCAGGGATTGCCTTTTCTATAGTAAATTATTCAAAAAATAATTTTTTACTGTCGCAAATTATAATTGCGCCAGGGATTGCCTTTTCTATAGTAAATTTTGCAAAAAATTATTTTTTTCTGTCGCAAATTTTAATTACGCCAGGGATTGCCTTTTCTATAGTAAATTTTGCAAAAAATAATTGTTTAGTGTCGCAAATTTTAATTACGCCAGGGATTGCCTTTTCTATAGTAAATTATTCAAAAAATAATTTTTTACTGTCGCAAATTTTAATTACGCCAGGGATTTCCTTTTCTATAGTAAATTATTCAAAAAATAATTTTTTACTGTCGCAAGTTTTAATTACGCCAGGGATTGCCTTTTCTATAGTAAATTTTGCAAAAATTAATTTTTTACTGTTGCAAATTTTAAATACGCCAGGGATTGCCTTTTCTATAGTAAATTATTCAAAAATTCATTTTTTTACTGTCGCAAATTATAATTACGCCAGGGATTGCCTTTTATATAGTAAATTATTCAAAAAATAATTTTTTACTGTCGCAAGTTTTAATTACGCCAGGGATTGCCTTTTCTATAGTAAATTATTCAAAAATTCCTTTTTTACTGTCTCAAATTTTAATTACGCCAGGGATTGCCTTTTCTATAGTAAATTTTGCAAAAAATAATTTTTTACTGTCGCAAATTTTAATTACGCCAGGGATTACCTATTCTATAGTAAATTATTCAAAAAATAATTTTTTACTGTCGCAAATTTTAATTACGCCAGGGATTGCTTTTCTATAGTAAATTTTGCAAAAAATAATTTTTTACTGTCGCAAATTTTAATTACGCCAGGGATTGCCTTTTCTATAGTAAATTATTCAAAAAATAATTGTTTACTGTCGCAAATTATAATTACGCCAGGGATTGCCTTTTCTATAGTAAATTTTGCAAAAAATAATTTTTTACTGTTGCAAATTGTAATTACGCCAGGGATTGCCTTTTCTATAGTAAATTATTCAAAAATTCATTTTTTACTGTCTCAAATTTTAGTTACGCCAGGGATTGCCTTTTCTATAGTAAATTATTCAAAAAATAATTGTTTAGTGTCGCAAATTTTAATTACGCCAGGGATTGCCTTTTCTATAGTAAATTATTCAAAAAATAATTTTATACTGTCGCAAATTTTAATTACGCCAGGGATTGCCTTTTCTATAGTAAATTTTGCAAAAACTAATTGTTTAGTGTCGCAAATTTTAATTACGCCAGGGATTGCCTTTTCTATAGTAAATTATTCAAAAAATAATTTTTTACTGTCTCAAATTTTAATTACGCCAGGGATTGCCTTTTCTATAGTAAATTATTCAAAAATTCATTTTTTACTGTCGCAAATTTTAATTACGCCAGGGATTGCCTTTTCTATAGTAAATTATTCAAAAATTCATTTTGTACTGTCTCAAATTTTAATTACGCCAGGGATTGCCGTTTCTATAGTAAATTATTCAAAAAATAATTTTTTACTGTCGCAAATTTTAAATACGCCAGGGATTGCCTTTTCTATAGTAAATTTTGCAAAAAATAATTTTATACTGTCGCGAATTATAATTACGCCAGGGATTGCCTTTTCTATAGTAAATTATTCAAAAAATAATTTTTTACTGTCGCAAATTATAATTACGCCAGGGATTGCCTTTTCTATAGTAAATTTTGCAAAAAATAATTTTTTACTGTTGCAAATTTTAAATACGCCAGGGATTGCCTTTTGTATAGTAAATTATTCAAAAATTCATTTTTTACTGTCGCAAATTTTAATTACGCCAGCGATTGCCTTTTCTATAGTAAATTATTCAAAAATTCATTTTTTACTGTCTCAAATTTTAATTACGCCAGGGATTGTCTTTTCTATAGTAAATTATTCAAAAATTCATTTTTTACTGTCTCAAATTTTAATTACGCCAGGGATTGCCTTTTCTATAGTAAATTTTGCAAAAAATAATTGTTTAGTGTCGCAAATTTTAATTACGCCAGGGATTGCCTTTTCTATAGTAAATTATTCAAAAATTCATTTTTTACTGTCTCAAATTTTAATTACGCCAGGGATTGCCTTTTCTATAGTAAATTTTGCAAAAAATAATTTTTTATTGTTGCAAATTTTAATTACGCCAGGGATTGCCTTTTCTATAGTAAATTATTCAAAAATTCATTTTTTACTGTCTCAAATTTTAATTACGCCAGGGATTGCCTTTTCTATAGTAAATTATTCAAAAATTCATTTTTTACTGTCTCAAATTTTAATTACGCCAGGGATTGCCTTTTCTATAGTAAATTTTGCAAAAAAATAATTGTTTAGTGTCGCAAATTTTAATTACGCCAGGGATTGCCTTTTCTATAGTAAATTATTCAAAAAATAATTTTATACTGTCGCAAATTTTAATTACGCCAGGGATTGCCTTTTCTATAGTAAATTTTGCAAAAATTAATTTTTTACTGTCTCAAATTTTAATTACCCCAGGGATTGCCTTTTCTATAGTAAATTATTCAAAAAATAATTTTTTACTGTCGCAAATTTTAAATACGCCAGGGATAGCCGTTTCTATAGTAAATTATTCACAAAATAATTTTTTCTGTCACAAATTTTAATTACGCCAGGGATTGCCTTTTGTATAGTAAATTTTGCAAAAAATAATTTTTTACTGTCTCAAATTTTAATTACGCCAGGGATTGCCTTTACTATAGTAAATTTTGCAAAAAATAATTTTTTACTGTCGCAAATTTTAATTACGCCAGGGATTGCCTTTTCTATAGTAAATTATTCAAAAAATAATTGTTTAGTGTCTCAAATTTTAATTACGCCAGGGATTGCCTTTTCTATAGTAAATTTTGCAAAAAATAATTTTATACTGTCGCAAATTTTAATTACGCCAGGGATTGCCTTTTTTATAGTAAATTTTGCAAAAAATAATTTTTTACTGTCGCAAATTTTAATTACGCCAGGGATTGCCTTTTCTATAGTAAATTATTCAAAAATTCATTTTTTACTGTCTCAAATTTTAATTACGCCAGGGATTGCCTTTTCTATAGTAAATTATTCAAAAATTCATTTTTTACTGTCTCAAATTTTAATTACGCCAGGGATTGCCTTTTCTATAGTAAATTTTGCAAAAAATAATTTTTTACTGTCGCAAATTTTAATTACGCCAGGGATTGCCTTTTCTATAGTAAATTATTCAAAAAATAATTTTTTACTGTCGCAAATTTTAATTACGCCAGGGATTGCCTTTTCTATAGTAAATTTTGCAAAAAATAATTTTTTACTGTCGCAAATTTTAATTACGCCAGGGATTGCCTTTTCTATAGTAAATTATTCAAAAAATAATTGTTTACTGTCGCAAATTATAATTACGCCAGGGATTGCCTTTTCTATAGTAAATTATGCAAAAAATTATTTTTTACTGTTGCAAATTTTAATTACGCCAGGGATTGCCTTTTTTATAGTAAATTTTGCAAAAAATAATTTTTTACTGTCGCAAATTTTAATTACGCCAGGGATTGCCTTTTCTATAGTAAATTATTCAAAAATTCATTTTTTACTGTTGCAAATTTTAATTACGCCAGGGATTGCTTTTTCTATAGTAAATTATTCAAAAATTCATTTTTTACTGTCTCAAATTTTAATTACGCCAGGGATTGCCTTTTCTATAGTAAATTATTCAAAAATTCATTTTTTACTGTCGCAAATTTTAATTACGCCAGGGATTGCCTTTTCTATAGTAAATTATTCAAAAAATAATTGTTTACTGTCGCAAATTATAATTACGCCAGGGATTGCCTTTTCTATAGTAAATTTTGCAAAAAATAATTTTTTACTGTTGCAAATTTTAATTACGCTTGGGATTGCCTTTTCTATAGTAAATTATCCAAAAATTCATTTTTTACTGTCTCAAATTTTAATTACGCCACGGATTGCCTTTTCTATAGTAAATTATTCAAAAAATCATTTTTTACTGTCTCAAATTTTAATTACGCCAGGGATTGCCTTTTCTATAGTAAATTATTCAAAAAATAATTTTATACTGTCGCAAATTTTAATTGCGCCAGGGATTGCCTTTTCTATAGTAAATTTTGCAAAAACTAATTGTTTAGTGTCGCAAATTTTAATTACGCCAGGGATTGCCTTTTCTATAGTAAATTATTCAAAAAATAATTTTTTACTGTTGCAAATTTTAAATACGCCAGGGATTGCCTTTTGTATAGTAAATTATTCAAAAATTCATTTTTTACTGTCTCAAATTTTAATTACGCCAGGGATTGCCTTTTCTATAGTAAATTATTCAAAAAATAATTGTTTACTGTCGCAAATTATAATTATGCCAGGGATTGCCTTTTCTATAGTAAATTATTCAAAAATTCATTTTTTACTCTCTCAAATTTTAATTACGCCAGGGATTGCCTTTTCTATAGTAAATTATTCAAAAAATAATTTTTTTCTGTCGCAAATTTTAATTACGCCAGGGATTGCCTTTTCTATAGTAAATTATTCAAAAATTAATTTTTTTCTGTCGCAAATTTTAATTACGCCAGGGATTGCCTTTTCTATAGTAAATTATTCAAAAAATAATTTTTTACTGTCGCAAATTTTAATTACGCCAGGGATTGCCTTTTCTATAGTAAATTATTCAAAAATTAATTTTTTTCTGTCGCAAATTTTAATTACGCCAGGGATTGCCGTTTCTATAGTAAATTATTCAAAAATTCATTTTTTACTGTCTCAAATTTTAATTACTCCAGGGATTGCCTTTTCTATAGTAAATTATTCAAAAATTCATTTTTTACTGTCTCAAATTTTAATTACGCCAGGGATTGCCTTTTCTATAGTAAATTATTCAAAAAATAATTTTATACTGTCGCAAATTTTAATTACGCCAGGGATTGCCTTTTCTATAGTAAATTATTCAAAAAATAATTTTATACTGTCGCAAATTTTAATTACGCCAGGGATTACCTTTTCTATAGTAAATTTTGCAAAAATTAATTTTTTTCTGTCGCAAATTTTAATTACGCCAGTGATTGCCTTTTCTATAGTAAATTATTCAAAAATTAATTTTTTACTGTCTCAAATTTTAATTACGCCAGGGATTGCCTTTTCTATAGTAAATTATTCAAAAAATCATTTTTTACTGTCTCAAATTTTAATTACGCCAGGGATTGCCTTTTCTATAGTAAATTATTCAAAAAATAATTTTATACTGTCGCAAATTATAATTACGCCAGGGATTGCCTTTTCTATAGTAAATTTTGCAAAAAATAATTTTTTTCTGTCGCAGATTTTAATTACGCCAGGGATTGCCTTTTCTATAGTAAATAATTCAAAAATTAATTTTTTACTGTCTCAAATTTTAATTACGCCAGGGATTGCCTTTTCTATAGTAAATTATTCAAAAATTCATTTTTTACTGTCGCAAATTTTAATTACGCCAGGGATTGCCTTTTCTATAGTAAATTATTCAAAAAATAATTGTTTACTGTCGCAAATTATAATTACGCCAGGGAATGCCTTTTCTATAGTAAATTTTGCAAAAAATAATTTTTTACTGTTGCAAATTTTAGTTACGCCAGGGATTGCCTTTTCTATAGTAAATTATTCAAAAATTCATTTTTTACTGTCTCAAATTTTAATTACGCCAGGGATTGCCTTTTCTATAGTAAATTATTCAAAAAATCATTTTTTATTGTCTCAAATTTTAATTACGCCAGGGATTGCCTTTTCTATAGTAAATTATTCAAAAAATAATTTTATACTGTCGCTAAATTTAATTACGCCAGGGATTGCCTTTTCTATAGTAAATTTTGCAAAAACTAATTGTTTAGTGTCGCAAATTTTAATTACGCCAGGGATTGCCTTTTCTATAGTAAATTATTCAAAAAATAATTTTTTACTGTTGCAAATTTTAAATACGCCAGGGATTGCCTTTTGTATAGTAAATTATTCAAAAATTCATTTTTTATTGTCTCAAATTTTAATTACGCCAGGGATTGCCTTTTCTATAGTAAATTATTCAAAAAATAATTGTTTACTGTCGCAAATTATAATTATGCCAGGGATTGCCTTTTCTATAGTAAATTATTCAAAAATTCATTTTTTACTCTCTCAAATTTTAATTACGCCAGGGATTGCCTTTTCTATAGTAAATTATTCAAAAATTAATTTTTTTCTGTCGCAAATTTTAATTACGCCAGGGATTGCCTTTTCTATAGTAAATTATTCAAAAAATAATTTTTTACTGTCGCAAATTTTAATTACGCCAGGGATTGCCTTTTCTATAGTAAATTTTGCAAAAATTAATTTTTTTCAGTCGCAAATTTTAATTATGCCAGGGATTGCCGTTTCTATAGTAAATTATTCAAAAGTGAATTTTTTACTGTCTCAAATTTTAATTACGCCAGGGATTGCCTTTTCTATAGTAAATTATTCAAAAATTCATTTTTTACTGTCTCAAATTTTAATTACGCCAGGGATTGCCTTTTCTATAGTAAATTATTCAAAAAATAATTTTATACTGTCGCAAATTATAATTACGCCAGGGATTGCCTTTTCTATAGTAAATTTTGCAAAAAATAATTTTTTTCTGTCGCAGATTTTAATTACGCCAGGGATTGCCTTTTCTATAGTAAATAATTCAAAAATTAATTTTTTACTGTCTCAAATTTTAATTACGCCAGGGATTGCCTTTTTCTATAGTAAATTATTCAAAAATTCATTTTTTACTGTCGCAAATTTTAATTACGCCAGGGATTGCCTCTTCTATAGTAAATTATTCAAAAAATAATTGTTTACTGTCGCAAATTATAATTACGCCAGGGATTGCCTTTTCTATAGTAAATTTTGCAAAAAATAATTTTTTACTGTTGCAAATTTTAATTACGCCAGGGATTGCCTTTTCTATAGTAAATTATTCAAAAAATAATTTTATACTGTCGCATATTTTAATTACGCCAGGGATTGCCTTTTCTATACTAAATTATTCAAAAAATAATTTTATACTGTCGCAAATTTTAATTACGCCAGGGATTACCTTTTCTATAGTAAATTTTGCAAAAATTAATTTTTTTCTGTCGCAAATTTTAATTACGCCAGGGATTGCCTTTTCTATAGTAAATTATTCAGAAATTAATTTTTTACTGTCTCAAATTTTAATTACGCCAGGGATTGCCTTTCCTATAGTAAATTATTCAAAAAATCATTTTTTACTGTCTCAAATTTTAATTACGCCAGGGATTGCCTTTTCTATAGTAAATTATTCAAAAAATAATTTTATACTGTCGCAAATTATAATTACGCCAGGGATTGCCTTTTCTATAGTAAATTTTGCAAAAAATAATTTTTTTCTGTCGCAGATTTTAATTACGCCAGGGATTGCCTTTTCTATAGTAAATAATTCAAAATGAATTTTTTACTGTCTCCAATTTTAATTACGCCAGGGATTGCCTTTTCTATAGTAAATTATTCAAAAATTCATTTTTTACTGTCGCCAATTTTAATTACGCCAGGGATTGCCTTTTCTATAGTAAATTATTCAAAAAATAATTGTTTATTGTCGCAAATTATAATTACGCCAGGGATTGCCTTTTCTATAGTAAATTATTCAAAAAATAATTGTTTACTGTCGCAAATTATAATTATGCCAGGGATTGCCTTTTCTATAGTAAATTATTCAAAAATTCATTTTTTACTCTCTCAAATTTTAATTACGCCAGGGATTGCCTTTTCTATAGTAAATTATTCAAAAAATAATTTTTTTCTGTCGCAAATTTTAATTACGCCAGGGATTGCCTTTTCTATAGTAAATTATTCAAAAATTAATTTTTTTCTGTCGCAAATTTTAATTACGCCAGGGATTGCCTTTTCTATAGTAAATTATTCAAAAAATAATTTTTTACTGTCGCAAATTTTAATTACGCCAGGGATTGCCTTTTCTATAGTAAATTATTCAAAAATTAATTTTTTTCTGTCGCAAATTTTAATTATGCCAGGGATTGCCGTTTCTATAGTAAATTATTCAAAAATTAATTTTTTACTGTCTCAAATTTTAATTACGCCTGGGATTGCCTTTTCTATAGTAAATTATTCAAAAATTCATTTTTTACTGTCTCAAATTTTAATTACGCCAGGGATTGCCTTTTCTATAGTAAATTATTCAAAAAATAATTTTTTTCTGTCGCAAATTTTAATTACGCCAGGGATTGCCTTTTCTATAGTAAATTATTCAAAAATTAATTTTTTTCTCTCGCAAATTTTAATTACGCCAGGGATTGCCTTTTCTATAGTAAATTATTCAAAAAATAATTTTTTTCTGTCGCAAATTTTAATTACGCCAGGGATTGCCTTTTCTATAGTAAATTATTCAAAAATTAATTTTTTTCTGTCGCAAATTTTAATTACGCCAGGGATTGCCGTTTCTATAGTAAATTATTCAAAAATTCATTTTTTACTGTCTCAAATTTTAATTACGCCAGGGATTGCCTTTTCTATAGTAAATTATTCAAAAATTCATTTTTTACTGTCTCAAATTTTAATTACGCCAGGGATTGCCTTTTCTATAGTAAATTATTCAAAAAATAATTTTATACTGTCGCAAATTTTAATTACGCCAGGGATTGCCTTTTCTATAGTAAATTATTCAAAAAATAATTTTATACTGTCGCAAATTTTAATTACGCCAGGGATTACCTTTTCTATAGTAAATTTTGCAAAAATTAATTTTTTTCTGTCGCAAATTTTAATTACGCCAGTGATTGCCTTTTCTATAGTAAATTATTCAAAAATTAATTTTTTACTGTCTCAAATTTTAATTACGCCAGGGATTGCCTTTTCTATAGTAAATTATTCAAAAAATCATTTTTTACTGTCTCAAATTTTAATTACGCCAGGGATTGCCTTTTCTATAGTAAATTATTCAAAAAATAATTTTATACTGTCGCAAATTATAATTACGCCAGGGATTGCCTTTTCTATAGTAAATTTTGCAAAAAATAATTTTTTTCTGTCGCAGATTTTAATTACGCCAGGGATTGCCTTTTCTATAGTAAATAATTCAAAAATTAATTTTTTACTGTCTCAAATTTTAATTACGCCAGGGATTGCCTTTTCTATAGTAAATTATTCAAAAATTCATTTTTTACTGTCGCAAATTTTAATTACGCCAGGGATTGCCTTTTCTATAGTAAATTATTCAAAAATTCATTTTTTACTGTCTCAAATTTTAATTACGCCAGGGATTGCCTTTTCTATAGTAAATTATTCAAAAAATAATTTTATACTGTCGCAAATTTTAATTACGCCAGGGATTGCCTTTTCTATACTAAATTATTCAAAAAATAATTTTATACTGTCGCAAATTTTAATTACGCCAGGGATTACCTTTTCTATAGTAAATTTTGCAAAAATTAATTTTTTTCTGTCGCAAATTTTAATTACGCCAGGGATTGCCTTTTCTATAGTAAATTATTCAAAAATTAATTTTTTACTGTCTCAAATTTTAATTACGCCAGGGATTGCCTTTTCTATAGTAAATTATTCAAAAAATAATTTTATACTGTCGCAAATTTTAATTACGCCAGGGATTACCTTTTCTATAGTAAATTTTGCAAAACTTAATTTTTTTCTGTCGCAAATTTTAATTACGCCAGGGATTGCCTTTTCTATAGTAAATTATTCAAAAATTAATTTTTTACTGTCTCAAATTTTAATTACGCCAGGGATTGCCTTTTCTATAGTAAATTATTCAAAATTCATTTTTTACTGTCTCAAATTTTAATTACGCCAGGGATTGCCTTTTCTATAGTAAATTATTCAAAAAATAATTTTATACTGTCGCAAATTTTAATTACGCCAGGGATTGCCTTTTCTATAGTAAATTTTGCAAAAACTAATTGTTTAGTGTCGAAAATTTTAATTACGCCAGGGATTGCCTTTTCTATAGTAAATTATTCAAAAATTCATTTTTACTGTCTCAAATTTTAATTACGACAGGGATTGCCTTTTCTATAGTAAATTATTCAAAAAATAATTTTTTACTGTCTCAAATTTTAATTACGCCAGGGATTGCCTTTTCTATAGTAAATTATTCAAAAAATAATTTTATACTGTCGCAAATTTTAATTACGCCAGGGATTGCCTTTTCTATAGTAAATTTTGCAAAAACTAATCGTTTAGTGTCGCAAATTTTAATTACGCCAGGGATTGCCTTTTCTATAGTAAATTATTCAAAAAATAATTTTTTACTGTTGCAAATTTTAAATAAGCCAGGGATTGCCTTTTGTATAGTAAATTATTCAAAAATTCATTTTTTACTGTCTCAAATTTTAATTACGCCAGGGATTGCCTTTTCTATAGTAAATTATTCAAAAAATAATTTTATACTGTCGCAAATTATAATTACGCCAGGGATTGCCTTTTCTATAGTAAATTTTGCAAAAATTAATTTTTTTCTGTCGCAAATTTTAATTACGCCAGGGATTGCCTTTTCTATAGTAAATTATTCAAAAATTAATTTTTTACTGTCTCAAATTTTAATTACGCCAGGGATTGCCTTTTCTATAGTAAATTATTCAAAAATTCATTTTTTACTGTCGCAAATTTTAATTACGCCAGGGATTGCCTTTTCTATAGTAAATTATTCAAAAAATAATTGTTTACTGTCGCAAATTATAATTACGCCAGGGATTGCCTTTTCTATAGTAAATTTTGCAAAAAATAATTTTTTACTGTTGCAAATTTTAATTACGCCAGGGATTGCCTTTTCTATAGTAAATTATTCAAAAATTCATTTTTTACTGTCTCAAATTTTAATTACGCCAGGGATTGCCTTTTCTATAGTAAATTATTCAAAAAATCATTTTTTACTGTCTCAAATTTTAATTACGCCAGGGATTGCCTTTTCTATAGTAAATTATTCAAAAAATAATTTTATACTGTCGCAAATTTTAATTACGCCAGGGATTGCCTTTTCTATAGTAAATTTTGCAAAAACTAATTGTTTAGTGTCGCAAATTTTAATTACGCCAGGGATTGCCTTTTCTATAGTAAATTATTCAAAAAATAATTTTTTACTGTTGCAAATTTTAAATACGCCAGGGATTGCCTTTTGTATAGTAAATTATTCAAAAATTCATTTTTTACTGTCTCAAATTTTAATTACGCCAGGGAATGCCTTTTCTATAGTAAATTATTCAAAAAATAATTGTTTACTGTCGCAAATTATAATTATGCCAGGGATTGCCTTTTCTATAGTAAATTATTCAAAAATTCATTTTTTACTCTCTCAAATTTTAATTACGCCAGGGATTGCCTTTTCTATAGTAAATTATTCAAAAAATAATTTTTTTCTGTCGCAAATTTTAATTACGCAAGGGAATGCCTTTTCTATAGTAAATTATTCAAAAATTAATTTTTTTCTGTCGCAAATTTTAATTACGCCAGGTATTGGCTTTTCTATAGTAAATTATTCAAAAAATAATTTTTTACTGTCGCAAATTTTAATTACGCCAGGGATTGCCTTTTCTATAGTAAATTATTCAAAAATCAATTTTTTTCTGTCGCAAATTTTAATTACGCCAGGGATTGCCGTTTCTATAGTAAATTATTAAAAAATTAATTTTTTACTGTCTCAAATTTTAATTACGCCAGGGATTGCCTTTTCTATAGTAAATTATTCAAAAATTCATTTTTTACTGTCTCAAATTTTAATTACGCCAGGGATTGCCTTTTCTATAGTAAATTATTCAAAAAATAATTTTATACTGTCGCAAATTATAATTACGCCAGGGATTGGCTTTTCTATAGTAAATTATTCAAAAAATAATTTTATACTGTCGCAAATTTTAATTACGCCAGGGATTACCTTTTCTATAGTAAATTTTGCAAAAAATAATTTTTTTCTGTCGCAAATTTTAATTACGCCAGGGATTGCCTTTTCTATAGTAAATTATTCAAAAAATAATTTTATACTGTCGCAAATTTTAATTACGCCAGGGATTGCCTTTTCTATAGTAAATTACTCAAAAAATTATTTTATACTGTCGCAAATTTTAATTACGCCAGGGATTACCTTTTCTATAGTAAATTTTGCAAAAATTAATTTTTTTCTGTCGCAAATTTTAATTACGCCAGTGATTGCCTTTTCTATAGTAAATTATTCAAAAATGAATTTTTTACTGTCTCAAATTTTAATTACGCCAGGGATTGCCTTTTCTATAGTAAATTATTCAAAAAATCATTTTTTACTGTCTCAAATTTTAATTACGCCAGGGATTGCCTTTTCTATAGTAAATTATTCAAAAAATAATTTTATACTGTCGCAAATTATAATTACGCCAGGGATTGCCTTTTCTATAGTAAATTTTGCAAAAAATAATTTTTTTCTGTCGCAGATTTTAATTACGCCAGGGATTGCCTTTTCTATAGTAAATAATTCAAAAATTAATTTTTTACTGTCTCAAATTTTAATTACGCCAGGGATTGCCTTTTCTATAGTAAATTATTCAAAAATTCATTTTTTACTGTCGCAAATTTTAATTACGCCAGGGATTGCCTTTTCTATAGTAAATTATTCAAAAAATAATTTTATACTGTCGCAAATTTTAATTACGCCAGGGATTACCTTTTCTATAGTAAATTTTGCAAAAATTAATTTTTTTCTGTCGCAAATTTTAATTACGCCAGGGATTGCCTTTTCTATAGTAAATTATTCAAAAATTAATTTTTTACTGTCTCAAATTTTAATTACGCCAGGGATTGCCTTTCCTATAGTAAATTATTCAAAAAATCATTTTTTACTGTCTCAAATTTTAATTACGCCAGGGATTGCCTTTTCTATAGTAAATAATTCAAAAATGAATTTTATACTGTCGCAAATTATAATTACGCCAGGGATTGCCTTTTCTATAGTAAATTTTGCAAAAAATAATTTTTTTCTGTCGCAGATTTTAATTACGCCAGGGATTGCCTTTTCTATAGTAAATTATTCCAAAATTAATTTTTTTCTGTCGCAAGTTTTAATTACGCCAGGGATTGCCTTTTCTATAGTAAATTATTCAAAAAATAATTTTTTACTGTCGCAAATTTTAATTACGCCAGGGATTGCCTTTTCTATAGTAAATTATTCAAAAATTAATTTTTTTCTGTCGCAAATTTTAATTATGCCAGGGATTGCCGTTTCTATAGTAAATTATTCAAAAATTCATTTTTTACTGTCTCAAATTTTAATTACGCCTGGGATTGCCTTTTCTATAGTAAATTATTCAAAAATTCATTTTTTACTGTCTCAAATTTTAATTACGCCAGGGATTGCCTTTTCTATAGTAAATTATTCAAAAAATAATTTTTTTCTGTCGCAAATTTTAATTACGCCACGGATTGCCTTTTCTATAGTAAATTATTCAAAAATTAATTTTTTTCTGTCGCAAATTTTAATTACGCCAGGGATTGCCTTTTCTATAGTAAATTATTCAAAAAATAATTTTTTACTGTCGCAAATTTTAATTAAGCCAGGGATTGCCTTTTCTATAGTAAATTATTCAAAAATTAATTTTTTTCTGTCGCAAATTTTAATTACGCCAGGGATTGCCGTTTCTATAATAAATTATTCAAAAATTCATTTTTTACTGTCTCAAATTTTAATTACGCCAGGGATTGCCTTTTCTATAGTAAATTATTCAAAAATTCATTTTTTACTGTCTCAAATTTTAATTACGCCAGGGATTGCCTTTTCTATAGTAAATTATTCAAAAAATAATTTTATACTGTCGCAAATTTTAATTACGCCAGGGATTGCCTTTTCTATAGTAAATTATTCAAAAAATAATT
Organism: Dioctria linearis; assembly: GCA_963930735.1. Lineage (NCBI taxonomy): Eukaryota > Metazoa > Arthropoda > Insecta > Diptera > Asilidae > Dioctria > Dioctria linearis. The sequence goes on along the minus strand of CAWVNZ010002754.1, from coordinate 21,556 downwards.
TTATACTGTCGCAAATTTTAATTACGTCAGGGATTACCTTTTCTATAGTAAATTTTGCAAAAATTAATTTTTTTCTGTCGCAAATTTTAATTACGCCAGTGATTGCCTTTTCTATAGTAAATTATTCAAAAATTAATTTTTTACTGTCTCAAATTTTAATTACGCCAGGGATTGCCTTTTCTATAGTAAATTATTCAGAAATTCATTTTTTACTGTCGCAAATTTTAATTACGCCAGGGATTGCCTTTTCTATAGTAAATTATTCAAAAAATAATTGTTTACTGTCGCAAATTATAATTACGCCAGGGATTGCCTTTTCTTTAGTAAATTTTGCAAAAAATAATTTTTTTACTGTTGAAAATTTTAATTACGCTAGGGATTGCCTTTTCTATAGTAAATTATTCAAAAAATAATTTTATACTGTCGCATATTTTAATTACGCCAGGGATTGCCTTTTCTATACTAAATTATTCAAAAAATAATTTTATACTGTCGCAAATTTTAATTACGCCAGGGATTACCTTTTCTATAGTAAATTTTGCAAAAATTAATTTTTTTCTGTCGCAAATTTTAATTACGCCAGGGATTGCCTTTTCTATAGTAAATTATTCAAAAATTAATTTTTTACTGTCTCAAATTTTAATTACGCCAGGGATTGCCTTTTCTATAGTGAATTATTCAAAAATTCATTTTTTACTGTCTCAAATTTTAATTACGCCAGGGATTGCCTTTTCTATAGTAAATTATTCAAAAAATAATTTTATACTGTCGCAAATTTTAATTACGCCAGGGATTACCTTTTCTATAGTAAATTTTGCAAAAACTAATTGTTTAGTGTCGAAAATTTTAATTACGCCAGGGATTGCCTTTTCTATAGTAAATTATTCGAAAATTCATTTTTTACTGTCTCAAATTTTAATTACGACAGGGATTGCCTTTTCTATAGTAAATTATTCAAAAAATAATTTTTTACTGTCTCAAATTTTAATTACGCCAGGGATTGCCTTTTCTATAGTAAATTATTCAAAAAATAATTTTATACTGTCGCAAATTTTAATTACGCCAGGGATTGCCTTTTCTATAGTAAATTTTGCAAAAACTAATCGTTTAGTGTCGCAAATTTTAATTACGCCAGGGATTGCCTTTTCTATAGTAAATTATTCAAAAAATAATTATTTACTGTTGCAAATTTTAAATACGCCAGGGATTGCCTTTTGTATAGTAAATTATTCAAAAATTCATTTTTTACTGTCTCAAATTTTAATTACGCCAGGGATTGCCTTTTCTATAGTAAATTATTCAAAAAATAATTTTATACTGTCGCAAATTATAATTACGCCAGGGATTGCCTTTTCTATAGTAAATTTTGCAAAAATTAATTTTTTTCTGTCGCAAATTTTAATTACGCCAGGGATTGCCTTTTCTATAGTAAATTATTCAAAAATTAATTTTTTACTGTCTCAAATTTTAATTACGCCAGGGATTGCCTTTTCTATAGTAAATTATTCAAAAATTCATTTTTTACTGTCGCAAATTTTAATTACGCCAGGGATTGCCTTTTCTATAGTAAATTATTCAAAAAATAATTGTTTACTGTCGCAAATTTTAATTACGCCAGGGATTGCCTTTTCTATAGTAAATTTTGCAAAAAATAATTTTTTACTGTTGCAAATTTTAATTACGCCAGGGATTGCCTTTTCTATAGTAAATTATTCAAAAATTCGTTTTTTACTGTCTCAAATTTTAATTACGCCAGGGATTGCCTTTTCTATAGTAAATTATTCAAAAAATCATTTTTTACTGTCTCAAATTTTAATTACGCCAGGGATTGCCTTTTCTATAGTAAATTATTCAAAAAATAATTTTATACTGTCGCAAATTTTAATTACGCCAGGGATTGCCTTTTCTATAGTAAATTTTGCAAAAACTAATTGTTTAGTGTCGCAAATTTTAATTACGCCAGGGATTGCCTTTTCTATAGTAAATTATTCAAAAAATAATTTTTTACTGTTGCAAATTTTAAATACGCCAGGGATTGCCTTTTGTATAGTAAATTATTCAAAAATTCATTTTTTACTGTCTCAAATTTTAATTACGCCAGGGAATACCTTTTCTATAGTAAATTATTCAAAAAATAATTGTTTCCTGTCGCAAATTATAACTATGCCAGGGATTGCCTTTTCTATAGTAAATTATTCAAAAATTCATTTTTTACTCTCTCAAATTTTAATTACGCCAGGGATTGCCTTTTCTATAGTAAATTATTCAAAAAATAATTTTTTTCTGTCGCAAATTTTAATTACGCAAGGGATTGCCTTTTCTATAGTAAATTATTCAAAAATTAATTTTTTTCTGTCGCAAATTTTAATTACGCCAGGGATTGGCTTTTCTATAGTAAATTATTCAAAAAATAATTTTTTACTGTCGCAAATTTTAATTACGCCAGGGATTGCCTTTTCTATAGTAAATTATTCAAAAATTAATTTTTTTCTGTCGCAAATTTTAATTACGCCAGGGATTGCCGTTTCTATAGTAAATTATTCAAAAATTAATTTTTTACTGTCTCAAATTTTAATTACGCCAGGGATTGCCTTTTCTATAGTAAATTATTCAAAAATTCATTTTTTACTGTCTCAAATTTTAATTACGCCAGGGATTGCCTTTTCTATAGTAAATTATTCAAAAAATAATTTTATACTGTCGCAAATTTTAATTACGCCAGGGATTGGCTTTTCTATAGTAAATTATTCAAAAAATAATTTTATACTGTCGCAAATTTTAATTACGCCAGGGATTACCTTTTCTATAGTAAATTTTGCAAAAAATAATTTTTTTCTGTCGCAAATTTTAATTACGCCAGGGATTGCCTTTTCTATAGTAAATTATTCAAAAATTAATTTTTTACTGTCTCAAATTTTAATTACGCCAGGGATTGCCTTTTCTATAGTAAATTATTCAAAAATTCATTTTTTACTGTCTCAAATTTTAATTACGCCAGGGATTGCCTTTTCTATAGTAAATTATTCAAAAAATAATTTTATACTGTCGCAAATTTTAATTACACCAGGGATTGCCTTTTCTATAGTAAATTTTGCAAAAACTAATTGTTTAGTGTCGCAAATTTTAATTACGCCAGGGATTGCCTTTTCTATAGTAAATTATTCAAAAATTCATTTTTTACTGTCTCAAATTTTTACTACGACAGGGATTGCCTTTTCTATAGTAAATTTTGCAAAAAATAATTGTTTAGTGTCGCAAATTTTAATTACGCCAGGGATTGCCTTTTCTATAGTAAATTATTCAAAAAATAATTTTTTACTGTCGAAAATTTTAATTACGCCAGGGATTGCCTTTTCTATAGTAAATTTTGCAAAAACTAATTTTTTACTGTCGCAAATTTTAATTACGCCAGGGATTGCCTTTTCTATAGTAAATTTTGCAAAAAATAATTGTTTAGTGTCTCAAATTTTAATTACGCCAGGGATTGCTTTTCTATAGTAAATTATTCAAAAAATAATTTTTTACTGTCTCAAATTTTAATTACGCCAGGGATTGCCTTTTCTATAGTAAATTTTGCAAAAATTAAATTTTTTCTGTCTCAAATTTTAATTACGCCAGGGATTGCCTTTTCTATAGTAAATTTTGCAAAAATTAATTTTTTTCTGTCTAAAATTTTAATTACGCCAGGGATTGCCTTTTCTATAGTAAATTATTCAAAAAATAATTGTTTAGTGTCTCAAATTTTAATTACGCCAGGGATTGCCTTTTCTATAGTAAATTTTACGAAAAATAATTGTTTAGTGTCTCAAATTTTAATTACGCCAGGGATTGCCTTTTCTATAGTAAATTATTCAAAAAATAATTTTTTAGTGTCTCAAATTTTAATTACGCCAGGGATTGCCTTTTCTATAGTAAATTTTGCAAAAAATAATTGTTTAGTGTCTCAAATTTTAATTACGCCAGGGATTGCCTTTTCTAGAGTAAATTATTCAAAAAATAATTTTTTACTGTCTCAAATTTTAATTACGCCAGGGATTGCCTTTTCTATAGTAAATTTTGCAAAAATTAATTTTTTTCTGTCGCAAATTTTAACTACGCCAGGGATTGCCTTTTCTATAGTAAATTATTCAAAAATTCATTTTTTACTGTCTCAAATTTTAATTACGCCAGGGATTGCCTTTTCTATAGTAAATTATTCAAAAATTCATTTTTTACTGTCTCAAATTTTAATTACGCCAGGGATTGCCTTTTCTATAGAAAATTTTGCAAAAAATAATTGTTTAGTGTCGCAAATTTTAATTACGCCAGGGATTGCCTTTTCTATAGTAAATTATTCAAAAAATAATTTTTTTCTGTCGCAAATTTCAATTACGCCAGGGATTGCCTTTTCTATAGTAAATTATTCAAAAAATAATTTTTTACTGTCGCAAATTTTAATTACGCCAGGGATTGCCTTTTCTATAGTAAATTATTCAAAAATTCATTTTTTACTGTCTCAAATTTTAATTACGCCAGGGTTTGCCTTTTCTATAGTAAATTATTCAAAAATTCATTTTTTACTGTCTCAAATTTTAATTACGCCAGGGATTGCCTTTTCTATAGTAAATTATTCAAAAAATAATTTTTTACTGTCTCAAATTTTAATTACGCCAGGGATTGCCTTTTCTATAGTAAATTATTCAAAAAATAATTTTTTACTGTCTCAAATTTTAATTACGCCAGGGATTGCCTTTTCTATAGTAAATTATTCAAAAATTAATTTTTTACTGTCGCAAATTTTAATTACGCCAGGGATTGCCTTTTCTATAGTAAATTATTCAAAAAATAATTGTTTACTGTCGCAAATTATAATTACGCCAGGGATTGCCTTTTCTATAGTAAATTTTGCAAAAAATAATTTTTTACTGTTGCAAATTTTAATTACGCCAGGGATTGCCTTTTCTATAGTAAATTATTCAAAAATTCATTTTTTACTGTCTCAAATTTTAATTACGCCAGGGATTGCCTTTTCTATAGTAAATTATTCAAAAAATCATTTTTTACTGTCTCAAATTTTAATTACGCCAGGGATTGCCTTTTCTATAGTAAATTATTCAAAAAATAATTTTATACTCTCGCAAATTTTAATTACGCCAGGGATTGCCTTTTCTATAGTAAATTTTGCAAAAACTAATTGTTTAGTGTCGCAAATTTTAATTACGCCAGGGATTGCCTTTTCTATAGTAAATTATTCAAAAAATAATTGTTTACTGTCGCAAATTATAATTACGCCAGGGATTGCCTTTTCTATAGTAAATTATTCAAAAATTCATTTTTTACTCTCTCGAATTTTAATTACGCCAGGGATTGCCTTTTCTATAGTAAATTATTCAAAAAATAATTTTTTTTCTGTCGCAAATTTTAATTACGCCAGGGATTGCCTTTTCTATAGTAAATTATTCAAAAATTAATTTTTATCTGTCGCAAATTTAATTACGCCAGGGATTGCCTTTTCTATAGTAAATTATTCAAAAAATAATTTTTTACTGTCGCAAGTTTTAATTAGGCCAGGGATTGCCTTTTCTATAGTAAATTATTCAAAAATTAATTTTTTTCTGTCGCAAATTTTAATTACGCCAGGGATTGCCTTTTCTATAGTAAATTATTCAAAAATTCATTTTTTACTGTCTCAAATTTTAATTACGCTAGGGATTGCCTTTTCTATAGTAAATTATTCAAAAATTCATTTTTTTACTGTCTCAAATTTTAATTACGCCAATCGCTTTTGTATAGTAAATTATTCAAAAAATAATTTTATACTGTCGCAAATTTTAATTACGACAGGGATTGCCTTTTCCATAGTAAATTACTCAAAAAATAATTTTATACTGTCGCAAATTTTAATTATGCCAGGGATTACCTTTTCTATAGTAAATTTTGCAAAAATTAATTTTTTTCTGTCGGAAATTTTAATTGCGCCAGGGATTGCCTTTTCTATAGTAAATTATTCAAAAATTAATTTTTTACTGTCTCAAATTTTAATTACGACAGGGATTGCCTTTTCTATAGTAAATTATTCAAAAATTCATTTTTTACTGTCTCAAATTTTAATTACTCCAGGGATTGCCTTTTCTATAGTAAATTATTCAAAAAATAATTTTATACTGTCGCAAATTTTAATTACGCAAGGGATTGCCTTTTCTATAGTAAATTTTGCAAAAACTAATTGTTTAGTGTCGCAAATTTTAATTACGCCAGGGATTGCCTTTTCTATAGTAAATTATTCAAAATTCATTTTTTACTGTCTCAAATTTTAATTACGCCAGGGATTGCCTTTTCTATAGTAAATTTTGCAAAAAATAATTGTTTAGTGTCGCAAATTTTAATTACGCCAGGGATTGCCTTTTCTATAGTAAATTATTCAAAAAATAATTTTTTACTGTCGCAAATTTTAATTACGCCAGGGATTGCCTTTTCTATAGTAAATTTTGCAAAAACTAATTTTTTACTGTCGCAAATATTAATTACGCCAGGGATAGCCTTTTCTATAGTAAATTTTGAAAAAATAATTGTTTAGTGTCTCAAATTTTAATTACGCCAGGGATTGCTTTTCTATAGTAAATTATTCAAAAAATAATTTTTTACTGTCTCAAATTTTAATTACGCCAGGGATTGCCTTTTCTATAGTAAATTTTGCAAAAATTAATTTTTTTCTGTCTCAAATTTTAATTACGCCAGGGATTGCCTTTTCTATAGTAAATTATTCAAAAAATAATTGTTTAGTGTCTCAAATTTTAATTACGCCAGGGATTGCCTTTTCTATAGTAAATTTTGCAAAAAATAATTGTTTAGTGTCTCAAATTTTAATTACGCCAGGGATTGCCTTTTCTATAGTAAATTATTCAAAAAATAATTTTTTAGTGTCTCAAATTTTAATTACGCCAGGGATTGCCTTTTATATAGTAAATTTTGCAAAAAATAATTGTTTAGTGTCTCAAATTTTAATTACGCCAGGGATTGCCTTTTCTATAGTAAATTATTCAAAAAATAATTTTTTACTGTCTCAAATTTTAATTACGCCAGGGATTGCCTTTTCTATAGCAAATTTTGCAAAAATTAATTTTTTTCTGTCGCAAATTTTAATTACGCCAGGGATTGCCTTTTCTATAGTAAATTATTCAAAAATTCATTTTTTACTGTCTCAAATTTTAATTACGCCAGGGATTGCCTTTTCTATAGTAAATTATTCAAAAATTCATTTTTTACTGTCTCAAATTTTAATTAAGCCAGGGATTGCCTTTTCTATAGTAAATTTTGCAAAAAATAATTGTTTAGTGTCGCAAATTTTAATTACGCCAGGGATTGCCTTTTCTATAGTAAATTATTCAAAAAATAATTTTTTTCTGTCGCAAATTTTAATTACGCCAGGGATTGCCTTTTCTATAGTAAATTATTCAAAAAATAATTTTTTACTGTCGCAAATTTTAATTACGCCAGGGATTGCCTTTTCTATAGTAAATTATTCAAAAATTCATTTTTTACTGTCTCAAATTTTAATTTCGCCAGGGATTGCCTTTTCTATAGTAAATTATTCAAAAATTCATTTTTTACTGTCTCAAATTTTAATTACGCCAGGGATTGCCTCTTCTATAGTAAATTATTCAAAAAATAATTTTTTACTGTCGCAAATTTTAATTACGCCAGGGATTGCCTTTTCTATAGTAAATTATTCAAAAAATAATTTTATACTCTCGCAAATTTTAATTACGCCAGGGATTGCCTTTTCTATAGTAAATTTTGCAAAAACTAATTGTTTAGTGTCGCAAATTTTAATTACGCCAGGGATTGCCTTTTCTATAGTAAATTATTCAAAAAATAATTTTTTACTGTTGCAAATTTTAAATACGCCAGGGATTGCCTTTTGTATAGTAAATTATTCAAAAATTCATTTTTTACTGTCTCAAATTTTAATTACGCCAGGGATTGCCTTTTCTATAGTAAATTATTCAAAAAATAATTGTTTACTGTCGCAAATTATAATTACGCCAGGGATTGCCTTTTCTATAGTAAATTATTCAAAAATTAATTTTTTTCTGTCGCAAATTTTAATTACGCCAGGGATTGCCTTTTCTATAGTAAATTATTCAAAAATTCATTTTTTACTGTCTCAAATTTTAATTACGCCAGGGATTGCCTCTTCTATAGTAAATTATTCAAAAAATAATTTTTTACTGTCGCAAATTTTAATTATGCCAGGGATTGCCTTTTCTATAGTAAATTATTCAAAAAATAATTTTATACTCTCGCAAATTTTAATTACGCCAGGGATTGCCTTTTCTATAGTAAATTTTGCAAAAACTAATTGTTTAGTGTCGCAAATTTTAATTACGCCAGGGATTGCCTTTTCTATAGTAAATTATTCAAAAAATAATTTTTTACTGTTGCAAATTTTAAATACGCCAGGGATTGCCTTTTGTATAGTAAATTATTCAAAAATTCATTTTTTACTGTCTCAAATTTTAATTACGCCAGGGATTGCCTTTTCTATAGTAAATTATTCAAAAAATATTTGTTTACTGTCGCAAATTATAATTACGCCAGGGATTGCCTTTTCTATAGTAAATTATTCAAAAATTAATTTTTTTCTGTCGCAAATTTTAATTACGCCAGGGATTGCCTTTTCTATAGTAAATTATTCAAAAAATAATTTTTTACTGTCGCAAATTTTAATTAGGCCAGGGATTGCCTTTTCTATAGTAAATTATTCAAAAATTAATTTTTTTCTGTCGCAAATTTTAATTACGCCAGGGATTGCCTTTTCTATAGTAAATTATTCAAAAATTCATTTTTTACTGTCTCAAATTTTAATTACGCTAGGGATTGCCTTTTCTATAGTAAATTATTCAAAAATTCATTTTTTACTGTCTCAAATTTTAATTACGCCAATCCCTATTCTATAGTAAATTATTCAAAAAATAATTTTATACTGTCGCAAATTTTAATTACGCCAGGGATTGCCTTTTCTATAGTAAATTATTCAAAAAATTATTTTATACTATCGCAAATTTTAATTATGCCAGGGATTACCTTTTCTATAGTAAATTTTGCAAAAATTAATTTTTTTCTGTCGGAAATTTTAATTGCGCCAGGGATTGCCTTTTCTATAGTAAATTATTCAAAAATTAATTTTTTACTGTCTCAAATTTTAATTACGACAGGGATTGCCTTTTCTATAGTAAATTTTGCAAAAACTAATTGTTTAGTGTCGCAAATTTTAATTACGCCAGGGATTGCCTTTTCTATAGTAAATTATTCAAAAATTCATTTTTTACTGTCTCAAATTTTAATTACGCCAGGGATTGCCTTTTCTATAGTAAATTTTGCAAAAAATAATTGTTTAGTGTCGCAAATTTTAATTACGCCAGGGATTGCCTTTTCTATAGTAAATTATTCAAAAAATAATTTTTTACTGTCGCAAACTTTAATTACGCCAGGGATTGCCTTTTCTATAGTAAATTATTCAAAGACTAATTTTTTACTGTCGCAAATTTTAATTACGCCAGGGATTGCCTTTTCTATAGTAAATTTTGCAAAAAATAATTGTTTAGTGTCTCAAATTTTAATTACGCCAGGGATTGCTTTTCTATAGTAAATTATTCAAGAAATAATTTTTTACTGTCTCAAATTTTAATTACGCCAGGGATTGCCTTTTCTATAGTAAATTATTCAAAAAATAATTTTTTACTGTCGCAAATTTTAATTACGCCAGGGATTGCCTTTTCTATAGTAAATTATGCAAAGACTTATTTTTTACTGTCGCAAATTTTAATTACGCCAGGGATTGCCTTTTCTATAGTAAATTATTCAAAAAATAATTTTTTACTGTCGCAAACTTTAATTACGCCAGGGATTGCCTTTTCTATAGTAAATTATTCAAAAAATAATTTTTTAGTGTCTCAAATTTTAATTACGCCAGGGATTGCCTTTTATATAGTAAATTTTGCAAAAAATAATTGTTTAGTGTCGCAAATTTTAATTACGCCAGGGATTGCCTTTTCTATAGTAAATTATTCAAAAAATAATTTTTTACTGTCTCAAATTTTAATTACGCCAGGGATTGCCTTTTCTATAGTAAATTTTGCAAAAATTAATTTTTTTCTGTCGCAAATTTTAATTACGCCAGGGATTGCCTTTTCTATAGTAAATTATTCAAAAATTCATTTTTTACTGTCTCAAATTTTAATTACGCCAGGGATTGCCTTTTCTATAGTAAATTATTCAAAAATTCATTTTTTACTGTCTCAAATTTTAATTACGCCAGGGATTGCCTTTTCTATAGTAAATTTTGCAAAAAATAATTGTTTAGTGTCGCAAATTTTAATTACGCCAGGGATTGCCTTTTCTATAGTAAATTATTCAAAAAATAATTTTTTTCTGTCGCAAATTTTAATTACGCCAGGGATTGCCTTTTCTATAGTAAATTATTCAAAAAATAATTTTTTACTGTCGCAAATTTTAATTACGCCAGGGATTGCCTTTTCTATAGTAAATTATTCAAAAATTCATTTTTTACTGTCTCAAATTTTAATTTCGCCAGGGATTGCCTTTTCTATAGTAAATTATTCAAAAATTCATTTTTTACTGTCTCAAATTTTAATTACGCCAGGGATTGCCTCTTCTATAGTAAATTATTCAAAAAATAATTTTTTACTGTCGCAAATTTTAATTACGCCAGGGATTGCCTTTTCTATAGTAAATTATTCAAAAATTCATTTTTACTGTCTCAAATTTTAATTACGCCAGGGATTGCCTTTTCTATAGTAAATTATTCAAAAATTCATTTTTTACTGTCTCAAATTTTAATTACGCCAGGGATTGCCTTTTCTATAGTAAATTTTGCAAAAAATAATTTTTTACTGTCGCAAATTTTAATTACGCCAGGGATTGCCTTTTCTATAGTAAATTTTGCAAAAAATAATTGTTTAGTGTCGCAAATTTTAATTACGCCAGGGATTGCCTTTTCTATAGTAAATTTTGCAAAAATTAATTTTTTACTGTCTCAAATTTTAATTACGCCAGGGATTGCCTTTTCTATAGTAAATTTTGCAAAAAATAATTGTTTAGTGTCGCAAATTTTAATTACGCCAGGGATTGCCTTTTCTATAGTAAATTATTCAAAAAATAATTTTTTTCTGTCGCAAATTTTAATTACGCCAGGGATTGCCTTTTCTATAGTAAATTATTCAAAAAATAATTTTTTACTGTCGCAAATTTTAATTACGCCAGGGATTGCCTTTTCTATAGTAAATTATTCAAAAAATAATTTTTTGCTGTCGCAAATTTTAATTACGCCAGGGATTGCCTTTTCTATAGTAAATTATTCAAAAATTCATTTTTTACTGTCTTAAATTTTAATTACGCCAGGGATTGCCTTTTCTATAGTAAATTATTCAAAAATTCATTTTTTACTGTCTCAAATTTTAATTACGCCAGGGATTGCCTTTTCTATAGTAAATTATTCAAAAAATAATTTTTTACTGTCGCAAATTTTAATTACGCCAGGGATTGCCTTTTCTATAGTAAATTATTCAAAAATTCATTTTTTACTGTCTCAAATTTTAATTACGCCAGGGATTGCCTTTTCTATAGTAAATTATTCAAAAATTCATTTTTTACTGTCTCAAATTTTAATTACGCCAGGGATTGCTTTTTCTATAGTAAATTATTCAAAAAATAATTTTTTACTGTCGCAAATTTTAATTACGCCAGGGATTGCCTTTTCTATAGTAAATTATTCAAAAATTCATTTTTTACTGTCTCAAATTTTAATTACGCCAGGGATTGCCTTTTCTATAGTAAATTATTCAAAAATTCATTTTTTACTGTCTCAAATTTTAATTACGCCAGGGATTGCCTTTTCTATAGTAAATTATTCAAAAAATAATTTTTTACTGTCGCAAATTTTAATTACGCCAGGGATTGCCTTTTCTATAGTAAATTATTCAAAAATTCATTTTTTACTGTCGCAAATTTTAATTAGGCCAGGGATTGCCTTTTCTATAGTAAATTTTGCAAAAAATAATTTTTTACTGTCGCAAATTTTAATTACGCCAGGCATTGCCTTTTCTATAGTAAATTATTCAAAAAATAATTGTTTAGTGTCGCAAATTTTAATTACGCCAGGGATTGCCTTTTCTATAGTAAATTTTGCAAAAAATAATTGTTTAGTGTCTCAAATTTTAATTACGCCAGGGATTGCCTTTTCTATAGTAAATTATTCAAAAAATAATTTTTTACTGTCACAAATTATAATTACGCCAGGGATTGCCTTTTCTATAGTAAATTATTCAAAAATTCATTTTTTACTGTCTCAAATTTTAATTACGCCAGGGATTGCCTTTTCTATAGTAAATTATTCAAAAAATAATTTTTTACTGTCGCAAATTTTAATTACGCCAGGGATTGCCTTTTCTATAGTAAATTATTCAAAAAATAATTTTTTTCTGTCGCAAATTTTAATTACGCCAGGGATTGCCTTTTCTATAGTAAATTATTCAAAAAATAATTTTTTACTGTCGCAAATTTTAATTACGCCAGGGATTGCCTTTTCTATAGTAAATTATTCAAAAATTCATTTTTTACTGTCTCAAATTTTAATTTCGCCAGGGATTGCCTTTTCTATAGTAAATTATTCAAAAATTCATTTTTTACTGTCTCAAATTTTAATTACGCCAGGGATTGCCTCTTCTATAGTAAATTATTCAAAAAATAATTTTTTACTGTCGCAAATTTTAATTACGCCAGGGATTGCCTTTTCTATAGTAAATTATTCAAAAATTCATTTTTTACTGTCTCAAATTTTAATTACGCCAGGGATTGCCTTTTCTATAGTAAATTATTCAAAAATTCATTTTTTACTGTCTCAAATTTTAATTACGCCAGGGATTGCCTTTTCTATAGTAAATTATTCAAAAAATAATTTTTTACTGTCGCAAATTTTAATTACGCCAGGGATTGCCTTTTCTATAGTAAATTATTCAAAAATTCATTTTTTACTGTCGCAAATTTTAATTACGCCAGGGATTGCCTTTTCTATAGTAAATTATTCAAAAATTAATTTTTTACTGTCGCAAATTTTAATTACGCCAGCGATTGCCTTTTCTATAGTAAATTATTCAAAAAATAATTTTTTTCTGTCGCAAATTTTAATTACGCCAGGGATTGCCTTTTCTATAGTAAATTATTCAAAAAATAATTTTTTACTGTCGCAAATTTTAATTACGCCAGGGATTGCCTTTTCTATAGTAAATTATTCAAAAATTCATTTTTTACTGTCTCAAATTTTAATTTCGCCAGGGATTGCCTTTTCTATAGTAAATTATTCAAAAATTCATTTTTTACTGTCTCAAATTTTAATTACCCCGGGGATTGCCTCTTCTATAGTAAATTATTCAAAAGATAATTTTTTACTGTCGCAAATTTTAATTACGCCAGGGATTGCCTTTTCTATAGTAAATTATTCAAAAATTCATTTTTTACTGTATCAAATTTTAATTACGCCAGGGATTGCCTTTTCTATAGTAAATTATTCAAAAATTCATTTTTTACTGTCTCAAATTTTAATTACGCCAGGGATTGCCTTTTCTATAGTAAATTTTGCAAAAAATAATTTTTTACTGTCGCAAATTTTAATTACGCCAGGGATTGCCTTTTCTATAGTAAATTTTGCAAAAAATAATTGTTTAGTGTCGCAAATTTTAATTACGCCAGGGATTGCCTTTTCTATAGTAAATTTTGCAAAAATTAATTTTTTACTGTCTCAAATTTTAATTACGCCAGGGATTGCCTTTTCTATAGTAAATTTTGCAAAAAATAATTGTTTAGTGTCGCAAATTTTAATTACGCCAGGGATTGCCTTTTCTATAGTAAATTATTCAAAAAATAATTTTTTTCTGTCGCAAATTTTAATTACGCCAGGGATTGCCTTTTCTATAGTAAATTATTCAAAAAATAATTTTTTACTGTCGCAAATTTTAATTACGCCAGGGATTGCCTTTTCTATAGTAAATTATTCAAAAAATAATTTTTTGCTGTCGCAAATTTTAATTACGCCAGGGATTGCCTTTTCTATAGTAAATTATTCAAAAATTCATTTTTTACTGTCTTAAATTTTAATTACGCCAGGGATTGCCTTTTCTATAGTAAATTATTCAAAAATTCATTTTTTACTGTCTCAAATTTTAATTACGCCAGGGATTGCCTTTTCTATAGTAAATTATTCAAAAAATAATTTTTTACTGTCGCAAATTTTAATTACGCCAGGGATTGCCTTTTCTATAGTAAATTATTCAAAAATTCATTTTTTACTGTCTCAAATTTTAATTACGCCAGGGATTGCCTTTTCTATAGTAAATTATTCAAAAATTCATTTTTTACTGTCTCAAATTTTAATTACGCCAGGGATTGCTTTTTCTATAGTAAATTATTCAAAAAATAATTTTTTACTGTCGCAAATTTTAATTACGCCAGGGATTGCCTTTTCTATAGTAAATTATTCAAAAATTCATTTTTTACTGTCTCAAATTTTAATTACGCCAGGGATTGCCTTTTCTATAGTAAATTATTCAAAAATTCATTTTTTACTGTCTCAAATTTTAATTACGCCAGGGATTGCCTTTTCTATAGTAAATTATTCAAAAATTCATTTTTTACTGTCTCAAATTTTAATTACGCCAGGGATTGCCTTTTCTATAGTAAATTTTGCAAAAAATAATTGTTTAGTGTCGCAAATTTTAATTACGCCAGGGATTGCCTTTTCTATAGTAAATTATTCAAAAAATAATTTTTTTCTGTCGCAAATTTTAATTACGCCAGGGATTGCCTTTTCTATAGTAAATTATTCAAAAAATAATTTTTTACTGTCGCAAATTTTAATTACGCCAGGGATTGCCTTTTCTATAGTAAATTATTCAAAAATTCATTTTTTTCTGTCTCAAATTTTAATTTCGCCAGGGATTGCCTTTTCTATAGTAAATTATTCAAAAATTCATTTTTTACTGTCTCAAATTTTAATTACGCCAGGTATTGCCTCTTCTATAGTAAATTATTCAAAAAATAATTTTTTACTGTCGCAAATTTTAATTACGCCAGGGATTGCCTTTTCTATAGTAAATTATTCAAAAATTCATTTTTACTGTCTCAAATTTTAATTACGCCAGGGATTGCCTTTTCTATAGTAAATTATTCAAAAATTCTTTTTTACTGTCTCAAATTTTAATTACGCCAGGGATTGCCTTTTCTATAGTAAATTATTCAAAAATTCATTTTTTACTGTCTCAAATTTTAATTACGCCAGGGATTGCTTTTTCTATAGTAAATTATTCAAAAAATAATTTTTTACTGTCGCAAATTTTAATTACGCCAGGGATTGCCTTTTCTATAGTAAATTATTCAAAAAATAATTTTTTACTGTCGCAAATTTTAATTACGCCAGGGATTGCCTTTTCTATAGTAAATTATTCAAAAAATAATTTTTTACTGTCGCAAATTTTAATTACGCCAGGGATTGCCTTTTCTATAGTAAATTATTCAAAAAATAATTGTTTAGTGTCTCAAATTTTAATTACGCCAGGGATTGCCTTTTCTATAGTAAATTATTCAAAAATTCATTTTTTACTGTCTCAAATTTTAATTACGCCAGGGATTGCTTTTTCTATAGTAAATTATTCAAAAAATAATTGTTTAGTGTCGCAAATTTTAATTACGCCAGGGATTGCCTTTTCTATAGTAAATTTTGCAAAAATTAATTTTTTACTGTCTCAAATTTTAATTACGCCAGGGATTGCCTTTTCTATAGTAAATTTTGCAAAAAATAATTGTTTAGTGTCGCAAATTTTAATTACGCCAGGGATTGCCTTTTCTATAGTAAATTATTCAAAAAATAATTTTTTTCTGTCGCAAATTTTAATTACGCCAGGGATTGCCTTTTCTATAGTAAATTATTCAAAAAATAATTTTTTACTGTCGCAAATTTTAATTACGCCAGGGATTGCCTTTTCTATAGTAAATTATTCAAAAAATAATTTTTTGCTGTCGCAAATTTTAATTACGCCAGGGATTGCCTTTTCTATAGTAAATTATTCAAAAATTCATTTTTTACTGTCTTAAATTTTAATTACGCCAGGGATTGCCTTTTCTATAGTAAATTATTCAAAAATTCATTTTTTACTGTCTCAAATTTTAATTACGCCAGGGATTGCCTTTTCTATAGTAAATTATTCAAAAAATAATTTTTTACTGTCGCAAATTTTAATTACGCCAGGGATTGCCTTTTCTATAGTAAATTATTCAAAAATTCATTTTTTACTGTCTCAAATTTTAATTACGCCAGGGATTGCCTTTTCTATAGTAAATTATTCAAAAATTCATTTTTTACTGTCTCAAAT
The DNA here is from genome assembly GCA_963930735.1 of Dioctria linearis. Classification (NCBI taxonomy): domain Eukaryota; kingdom Metazoa; phylum Arthropoda; class Insecta; order Diptera; family Asilidae; genus Dioctria; species Dioctria linearis. The sequence goes on along the minus strand of CAWVNZ010002754.1, from coordinate 5,132 downwards.
TTTAATTACGCCTGGGATTGCTTTTTCTATAGTAAATTATTCAAAAAATAATTTTTTACTGTCGCAAATTTTAATTACGCCAGGGATTGCCTTTTCTATAGTAAATTATTCAAAAATTCATTTTTTACTGTCTCAAATTTTAATTACGCCAGGGATTGCCTTTTCTATAGTAAATTATTCAAAAATTCATTTTTTACTGTCTCAAATTTTAATTACGCCAGGGATTGCCTTTTCTATAGTAAATTATTCAAAAAATAATTTTTTACTGTCGCAAATTTTAATTACGCCAGGGATTGCCTTTTCTATAGTAAATTATTCAAAAAATAATTGTTTAGTGTCTCAAATTTTAATTACGCCAGGGATTGCCTTTTCTATAGTAAATTATTCAAAAAATAATTTTTTACTGTCACAAATTATAATTACGCCAGGGATTGCCTTTTCTATAGTAAATTATTCAAAAAATAATTTTTTACTGTCACAAATTATAATTACGCCAGGGATTGCCTTTTCTATAGTAAATTATTCAAAAATTCATTTTTTACTGTCTCAAATTTTAATTACGCCAGGGATTGCCTTTTCTATAGTAAATTATTCAAAAAATAATTTTTTACTGTCGCAAATTTTAATTACGCCAGGGATTGCCTTTTCTATAGTAAATTTTGCAAAAAATAATTTTTTACTGTCGCAAATTTTAATTACGCCAGGCATTGCCTTTTCTATAGTAAATTATTCAAAAAATAATTGTTTAGTGTCGCAAATTTTAATTACGCCAGGGATTGCCTTTTCTATAGTAAATTTTGCAAAAAATAATTGTTTAGTGTCTCAAATTTTAATTACGCCAGGGATTGCCTTTTCTATAGTAAATTATTCAAAAAATAATTTTTTACTGTCACAAATTATAATTACGCCAGGGATTGCCTTTTCTATAGTAAATTATTCAAAAATTCATTTTTTACTGTCTCAAATTTTAATTACGCCAGGGATTGCCTTTTCTATAGTAAATTATTCAAAAAATAATTTTTTACTGTCGCAAATTTTAATTACGCCAGGGATTGCCTTTTCTATAGTAAATTATTCAAAAAATAATTTTTTTCTGTCGCAAATTTTAATTACGCCAGGGATTGCCTTTTCTATAGTAAATTATTCAAAAAATAATTTTTTACTGTCGCAAATTTTAATTACGCCAGGGATTGCCTTTTCTATAGTAAATTATTCAAAAATTCATTTTTTACTGTCTCAAATTTTAATTTCGCCAGGGATTGCCTTTTCTATAGTAAATTATTCAAAAATTCATTTTTTACTGTCTCAAATTTTAATTACGCCAGGGATTGCCTCTTCTATAGTAAATTATTCAAAAAATAATTTTTTACTGTCGCAAATTTTAATTACGCCAGGGATTGCCTTTTCTATAGTAAATTATTCAAAAATTCATTTTTTACTGTCTCAAATTTTAATTACGCCAGGGATTGCCTTTTCTATAGTAAATTATTCAAAAATTCATTTTTTACTGTCTCAAATTTTAATTACGCCAGGGATTGCCTTTTCTATAGTAAATTATTCAAAAAATAATTTTTTACTGTCGCAAATTTTAATTACGCCAGGGATTGCCTTTTCTATAGTAAATTATTCAAAAATTCATTTTTTACTGTCGCAAATTTTAATTACGCCAGGGATTGCCTTTTCTATAGTAAATTATTCAAAAATTAATTTTTTACTGTCGCAAATTTTAATTACGCCAGGGATTGCCTTTTCTATAGTAAATTATTCAAAAAATAATTTTTTTCTGTCGCAAATTTTAATTACGCCAGGGATTGCCTTTTCTATAGTAAATTATTCAAAAAATAATTTTTTACTGTCGCAAATTTTAATTACGCCAGGGATTGCCTTTTCTATAGTAAATTATTCAAAAATTCATTTTTTACTGTCTCAAATTTTAATTTCGCCAGGGATTGCCTTTTCTATAGTAAATTATTCAAAAATTCATTTTTTACTGTCTCAAATTTTAATTACGCCAGGGATTGCCTTTTCTATAGTAAATTATTCAAAAAATAATTTTTTACTGTCGCAAATTTTAATTACGCCAGGGATTGCCTTTTCTATAGTAAATTATTCAAAAATTCATTTTTTACTGTCGCAAATTTTAATTACGCCAGGGATTGCCTTTTCTATAGTAAATTATTCAAAAATTAATTTTTTACTGTCGCAAATTTTAATTACGCCAGGGATTGCCTTTTCTATAGTAAATTATTCAAAAAATAATTTTTTTCTGTCGCAAATTTTAATTACGCCAGGGATTGCCTTTTCTATAGTAAATTATTCAAAAAATAATTTTTTACTGTCGCAAATTTTAATTACGCCAGGGATTGCCTTTTCTATAGTAAATTATTCAAAAAATAATTTTTTACTGTCACAAATTATAATTACGCCAGGGATTGCCTTTTCTATAGTAAATTATTCAAAAATTCATTTTTTACTGTCTCAAATTTTAATTACGCCAGGGATTGCCTTTTCTATAGTAAATTATTCAAAAAATAATTTTTTACTGTCGCAAATTTTAATTACGCCAGGGATTGCCTTTTCTATAGTAAATTATTCAAAAAATAATTTTTTTCTGTCGCAAATTTTAATTACGCCAGGGATTGCCTTTTCTATAGTAAATTATTCAAAAAATAATTTTTTACTGTCGCAAATTTTAATTACGCCAGGGATTGCCTTTTCTATAGTAAATTATTCAAAAATTCATTTTTTACTGTCTCAAATTTTAATTTCGCCAGGGATTGCCTTTTCTATAGTAAATTATTCAAAAATTCATTTTTTACTGTCTCAAATTTTAATTACGCCAGGGATTGCCTCTTCTATAGTAAATTATTCAAAAAATAATTTTTTACTGTCGCAAATTTTAATTACGCCAGGGATTGCCTTTTCTATAGTAAATTATTCAAAAATTCATTTTTTACTGTCTCAAATTTTAATTACGCCAGGGATTGCCTTTTCTATAGTAAATTATTCAAAAATTCATTTTTTACTGTCTCAAATTTTAATTACGCCAGGGATTGCCTTTTCTATAGTAAATTATTCAAAAAATAATTTTTTACTGTCGCAAATTTTAATTACGCCAGGGATTGCCTTTTCTATAGTAAATTATTCAAAAATTCATTTTTTACTGTCGCAAATTTTAATTACGCCAGGGATTGCCTTTTCTATAGTAAATTATTCAAAAATTAATTTTTTACTGTCGCAAATTTTAATTACGCCAGGGATTGCCTTTTCTATAGTAAATTATTCAAAAAATAATTTTTTTCTGTCGCAAATTTTAATTACGCCAGGGATTGCCTTTTCTATAGTAAATTATTCAAAAAATAATTTTTTACTGTCGCAAATTTTAATTACGCCAGGGATTGCCTTTTCTATAGTAAATTATTCAAAAATTCATTTTTTACTGTCTCAAATTTTAATTTCGCCAGGGATTGCCTTTTCTATAGTAAATTATTCAAAAATTCATTTTTTACTGTCTCAAATTTTAATTACGCCAGGGATTGCCTCTTCTATAGTAAATTATTCAAAAGATAATTTTTTACTGTCGCAAATTTTAATTACGCCAGGGATTGCCTTTTCTATAGTAAATTATTCAAAAATTCATTTTTTACTGTATCAAATTTTAATTACGCCAGGGATTGCCTTTTCTATAGTAAATTATTCAAAAATTCATTTTTTACTGTCTCAAATTTTAATTACGCCAGGGATTGCCTTTTCTATAGTAAATTTTGCAAAAAATAATTTTTTACTGTCGCAAATTTTAATTACGCCAGGGATTGCCTTTTCTATAGTAAATTTTGCAAAAAATAATTGTTTAGTGTCGCAAATTTTAATTACGCCAGGGATTGCCTTTTCTATAGTAAATTTTGCAAAAATTAATTTTTTACTGTCTCAAATTTTAATTACGCCAGGGATTGCCTTTTCTATAGTAAATTTTGCAAAAAATAATTGTTTAGTGTCGGAAATTTTAATTACGCCAGGGATTGCCTTTTCTATAGTAAATTATTCAAAAAATAATTTTTTTCTGTCGCAAATTTTAATTACGCCAGGGATTGCCTTTTCTATAGTAAATTATTCAAAAAATAATTTTTTACTGTCGCAAATTTTAATTACGCCAGGGATTGCCTTTTCTATAGTAAATTATTCAAAAAATAATTTTTTGCTGTCGCAAATTTTAATTACGCCAGGGATTGCCTTTTCTATAGTAAATTATTCAAAAATTCATTTTTTACTGTCTTAAATTTTAATTACGCCAGGGATTGCCTTTTCTATAGTAAATTATTCAAAAATTCATTTTTTACTGTCTCAAATTTTAATTACGCCAGGGATTGCCTTTTCTATAGTAAATTATTCAAAAAATAATTTTTTACTGTCGCAAATTTTAATTACGCCAGGGATTGCCTTTTCTATAGTAAATTATTCAAAAATTCATTTTTTACTGTCTCAAATTTTAATTACGCCAGGGATTGCCTTTTCTATAGTAAATTATTCAAAAATTCATTTTTTACTGTCTCAAATTTTAATTACGCCAGGGATTGCTTTTTCTATAGTAAATTATTCAAAAAATAATTTTTTACTGTCGCAAATTTTAATTACGCCAGGGATTGCCTTTTCTATAGTAAATTATTCAAAAATTCATTTTTTACTGTCTCAAATTTTAATTACGCCAGGGATTGCCTTTTCTATAGTAAATTATTCAAAAATTCATTTTTTACTGTCTCAAATTTTAATTACGCCAGGGATTGCCTTTTCTATAGTAAATTATTCAAAAAATAATTTTTTACTGTCGCAAATTTTAATTACGCCAGGGATTGCCTTTTCTATAGTAAATTATTCAAAAATTCATTTTTTACTGTCGCAAATTTTAATTACGCCAGGGATTGCCTTTTCTATAGTAAATTTTGCAAAAAATAATTTTTTTCTGTCGCAAATTTTAATTACGCCAGGCATTGCCTTTTCTATAGTAAATTATTCAAAAAATAATTGTTTAGTGTCGCAAATTTTAATTACGCCAGGGATTGCCTTTTCTATAGTAAATTTTGCAAAAAATAATTGTTTAGTGTCTCAAATTTTAATTACGCCAGGGATTGCCTTTT
>CAWVNZ010002753.1:0-31063 GCA_963930735.1 Dioctria linearis | reverse complement strand
TTTCAAAAAATAATTTTTTACTGTCGCAAATTTTAAATACGCCAGGGATTGCCTTTTCTATAGTAAATTATTCAAAAAATAATTTTTTACTGTCGCAAATTTTAAATACGCCAGGGATTACCTTTTCCATAGTAAATTTTTCAAAAAATAATTTTTTACTGTCGCAAATTTTAAATACGCCAGGGATTGCCTTTCCTATAGTAAATTTTTCACAAAATAATTTTTTACTGTCGCAATTTTTAAATACGCCAGGGATTGCCTTTTCTATAGTAAATTTTTCAAAAAATAATTTTCTATTGTCGCAAATTTTAATTGCGCCAGGGATTGCCTTTTCTACTGTAAATTTTTCAAAAAATAATTTTATACTGTCGCAAATTTTAATACGTCAGCGATTGCCTTTTCTCTAGTAAATTATTCAAAAAATAATTTTTTACTGTCGCAAATTTTAAATACGCCAGGGATTACCTTTTCCATAGTAAATTTTTCAAAAAATAATTTTTTACTGTCGCAAATTTTAAATACGCCAGGGATTGCCTTTTCTATAGTAAATTTTTCACAAATTAATTTTTTACTGTCGCAAATTTTAAATACGCCAGGGATTGCCTTTTCTATAGTAAATTTTTCAAAAAATAATTTTCTACTGTCGCAAATTTTAATTGCGCCAGGGATTGCCTTTTCTATAGCAAATTTTTCAAAAAATAATTTTTTACTGTCGCAAATTTTAAATACACCAGGGATTGCCTTTTCTATAGTAAATAATTCAAAAAATAATTTTTTACTGTCGCAAATTTTAATTTCGCCAGGGATTACCTTTTCTATAGTAAATTTTTCAAAAAATAATTTTATACTGTCGCAAATTTTAAATACGCCAGGGATTGCCTTTTCTATAGTAAATTATTCAAAAAATAATTTTCTACTGTCGCAAATTTTAATTGCGCCAGGGATTGCCTTTTCTACAGTAAATTTTTCAAAATAATTTTTTACTGTCGCAAATTTTAAATACGCCAGGATTGCCTTTTCTATAGTAAATTATTCAAAAAATAATTTTTTACTGTCGCAAATTTTAAATACGCCAGGGATTTCCTTTTCTATAGTAAATTTTTCCCAAATTAATTTTTTACTGTCGCAAATTTTAAATACGCCAGGGATTGCCTTTTCTATAGTAAATTTTTCAAAAAATAATTTTTTACTGTCGCAAATTTTAAATACGCCAGGGATTGCCTTTTCTACAGTAAATTTAGCAAAAAATAATTTTTTAACTGTCGAAAATTTTAATTATGCCAGGGATTGCCTTTTCTATAGTAAATTTTTCAAAAAATAATTTTTTACTGTCGCAAATTTTAATTGCGCCAGGATTGCCTTTTCTATAGTAAATTTTTCAAAAATTAATTTTTTACTGTCGCAAATTTTAAATACGCCAGAGATTGCCTCTGATATAGTAAATTTTGCAAAAAATAATTTTTTACTGTCGCAAATTTTAAATACGCCAGGGATTGCCTTTTCTATAGTAAATTTTTTACAAATTAATTTTTTACTGTCGCAAATTTTAAATACGCCAGAGATTGCCTTTTCTATAGTAAATTTTTCAAAAAATAATTTTCTACTGTCGCAAATTTTAATTACGCCAGGGATTGCCTTTTCTATAGTAAATTTTTCAAAAAATAATTTTTACTGTCGCAAATTTTAAATACGCCAGGGATTGCCCTTTCTACAGTAAATTTTTCAAAAAATCATTATATAATGTCGCACATTTTAAATCCGCCAGGGATTGCCTTTTCTATAGTAAATTATTCAAAAAATAATTTTCTACTTTCGCAAATTTTAATTGCGCCAGGGATTGCGTTTTCTACAGTAAATTTTTCAAAAAATAATTTTTTACTGTCGCAAATTTTAAATACGCCAGGGATTGCCTTTTCTATAGTAAATTATTCAAAAAATAATTTTTTACTGTCGCAAATTTTAACTTCGCCAGGGATTGCCATTTCTATAGTAAATTTTTCACAAATTAAATTTTTACTGTCGCAAATTTTAAATACGCCAGGAATTGCCTTTCCTATAGTAAATTTTTCAAAAACTAAATTTCTACTGTCGCAAATTTTAATTGCGCCAGGGATTGCCTTTTCTATAGTAAATTTCTCAAAAAATAATTTTTTACTGTCGCAAATTTTAAATACGACAGGGATTGCCTTTTCTACAGTAAATTTTTCAACAAATTATTTTCTACTGTCGCAAGTTTTAATTGCGCCAGGGATTGCCTTTTCTACAGTAAATTTTTCAAAAAATAATTTTTTACTGTCGCAAATTTTAATTACGCCAGGGATTGCCTTTTCTACAGTAAATTTTTCAAAAATTAATTTTTTAATGTTGCAAGTTTTAATTGCGCCAGGGATTGCCTTTTCTACAGTAAATCTTGCAAAAAATAATTTTTTACTGTCGCAAATTTTAAATACGCCAGGGATTGCCTTTTCTATAGTAATTTTTTCAAAAATAATTTTTACTGTCGCAAATTTTAATACGTCAGGGATTGCCTTTTCTATAGTAAATTTTTCAAATCATAATTTTCTACTGTGGCAAATTTTAATTGCGCCGGGGATTGCCTTTTCTACAGTAAATTTTTCAAAAAATTATTTTTTACTGTCGCAAATTTCAATTACGCCAGGGATTGCCTTTTCTACAGTAAATTTTTCAAAAATTAATTTTTTACTGTCGCAAGTTTTAATTTCGCCAGAGATTGCCTTTTCTATAGTAAATTTTTCAAAAATAATTTTTTACTGTCGCAAATTTTAATTGCGCCATGGATTGCCTTTTCTATAGTAAATTTTTCAAAAATAATTTTATACTGTCGCAAATTTTAATTGCGCCAGGGATTGCATTATCAATAGTAAATTTTTCACAAATTAATTTTTTACTGTCGCAAATTTTAAATACGCCAGGGACTGCCTTTTCTATAGTAAATTATTCAAAAAATAATTTTTTACTGCCGCAAATTTTAAATACGCCAGGATTGCCTTTTCTACAGTAAATTTTTCAAAAAATAATTTTATACTGTCGCAAATTTTAAATACGCCAGGGATTGCCTCTTCTATAGTAAATTTTGCAAAAATAATTTTTTACTGTCGCAAATTTTAAATACGCCAGGGATTGCCTTTTCTATAGTAAATTTTTCACAAATTAATTTTTTACTGTCGCAAATTTAAATACGCCTTTTCTATAGTAAATTTTTCAAAAAATAATTTTCTATTGTCGCAAATTTTAATTGCGCCAGGGATTGCCTTTTCTATAGTAAATTTTTCAAAAAATAATTTTTTACTGTCGCAAATTTTAAATACGCCAGGGATTGCCTTTTCTATAGTAAATTATTCAAAAAATAATTTTTTACTGTCGCAAATTTTAATTACGCCAGGGATTACCTTTTCTATAGTAAATTTTTCAAAAAATAATTTTTTACTGTCGCAAATTTTAAATACGCCAGGAATTGCCTTTTCTATAGTAAATTTTTCACAAATTAATTTTTTACTGTCGCAAATTTTAAATACGCCAGGGATTGCCTTTTCTATAGTAAATTTTTCACAAATTAATTTTTTACTGTCGCAAATTTTAAATACGCCAGGGATTGCCTTTTCTATAGTAAATTTTTCAAAAAATAATTTTCTACTGTCGCAAATTTTAATTGCGCCAGGGATTGCCTTTTCTATAGCAAATTTTTCAAAAAATAATTTTTTACTGTCGCAAATTTTAAATACACCAGGGATTGCCTTTTCTATAGTAAAAATTTCAAAAAATAATTTTTTACTCTCGCAAATTTTAATTTCGCCAGGGATTACCTTTTCTATAGTAAATTTTTCAAAAAATAATTTTATACTGTCGCAAATTTTAAATACGCCAGGGATTGCCTTTTCTATAGTAAATTATTCAAAAAATAATTTTCTACTGTCGCAAATTTAATTGCGCCAGGTAAATTTTTCAAAAAATAATTTTTTACTGTCGCAAATTTTAAATAAGCCAGGGATTGCCTTTTCTATAGTAAATTATTCAAAAAATAATTTTTTACTGTCGCAAATTTTAAATACGCCAGGGATTTCCTTTTCTATAGTAAATTTTTCACAAATTAATTTTTTACTGTCGCAAATTTTAAATACGCCAGGGATTGCCTTTTTCTATAGTAAATTTTTCAAAAAATAATTTTTTACTGTCGCAAATTTTAAATACGCCAGGGATTGCCTTTTCTACAGTAAATTTTGCAAAAAATAATTTTTTACTGTCGAAAATTTTAATTATGCCAGGGATTGCCTTTTCTATAGTAAATTTTTCAAAAAAATTATTTTTTACTGTCGCAAATTTTAATTACGCCAGGATTGCCTTTTCTATAGTAAATTATTCAAAAAATAATTTTTTACTGTCGCAAATTTTAATTGCGCCAGGATTGCCTTTTCTATAGTAAATTTTTCAAAAATTAATTTTTTTACTGTCGCAAATTTTAAATACGCCAGGGATTGCCTCTGATATAGTAAATTTTACAAAAAATAATTTTTTACTGTCGCAAATTTTAAAACCGGCAGGATTGCCTTTTCTATAGTAAATTTTTCACAAATTAATTTTTTACTGTCGCAAATTTTAAATACGCCAGGGATTGCCTTTTCTATAGTAAATTTTTCAAAAAATAATTTTTTACTGTCGCAAATTTTAAATACGCCTTTTCTATAGTAAATTTTTCAAAAAATAATTTTCTATTGTCGCAAATTTTAATTGCGCCAGGGATTGCCATTTCTATAGTAAATTTTTCAAAAAATAATTTTTTACTGTCGCAAATTTTAAATACGCCAGGGATTGCCTTTTTCTATAGTAAATTATTCAAAAAATAATTTTTTACTGTCGCAAATTTTAATTACGCCAGGGATTACCTTTTCTATAGTAAATTTTTCAAAAATAATATTTTTACTGTCGCAAATTTTAAATACGCCAGGAATTGCCTTTTCTATAGTAAATTTTTCACAAATTAATTTTTTACTGTCGCAAATTTTAAATACGCCAGGGATTGCCTTTTCTATAGTAAATTTTTCACAAATTAATTTTTTACTGTCGCAAATTTTAAATACGCCAGGGATTGCCTTTTCTATAGTAAATTTTTCAAAAAATAATTTTCTACTGTCGCAAATTTTAATTGCGCCAGGGATTGCCTTTTTCTATAGCAAATTTTTCAAAAAATAATTTTTTACTGTCGCAAATTTTAAATACACCAGGATTGCTTTTCTATAGTAAAAATTTCAAAAAATAATTTTTTACTGTCGCAAATTTTAATTTCGCCAGGGATTACCTTTTTCTATAGTAAATTTTTCAAAAAATAATTTTATACTGTCGCAAATTTTAAATACGCCAGGGATTGCCTTTTCTATAGTAAATTATTCAAAAAAATAATTTTCTACTGTCGCAAATTTTAATTGCGCCAGGGATTGCCTTTTCTACAGTAAATTTTTTCAAAAAAATAATTTTTTACTGTCGCAAATTTTAAATAAGCCAGGGATTGCCTTTTCTATAGTAAATTATTCAAAAAATAATTTTTTACTGTCGCAAATTTTAAATACGCCAGGGATTTCCTTTTCTATAGTAAATTTTTCACAAATTAATTTTTTACTGTCGCAAATTTTAAATACGCCAGGGATTGCCTTTTCTATAGTAAATTTTTCAAAAAATAATTTTTTACTGTCGCAAATTTTAAATACGCCAGGGATTGCCTTTTCTACAGTAAATTTTGCAAAAAATAATTTTTTACTGTCGAAAATTTTAATTATGCCAGGGATTGCCTTTTCTATAGTAAATTTTTCAAAAAATTATATTTTTACTGTCGCAAATTTTAATTACGCCAGGGATTGCCTTTTCTATAGTAAATTATTCAAAAAATAATTTTTTACTGTCGCAAATTTTAATTGCGCCAGGGATTGCCTTTTCTATAGTAAATTTTTCAAAAATTAATTTTTTACTGTCGCAAATTTTAAATACGCCAGGGATTGCCTCTGATATAGTAAATTTTACAAAAAAATAATTTTTTACTGTCGCAAATTTTAAAACCGGCAGGGATTGCCTTTTCTATAGTAAATTTTTCACAAATTAATTTTTTACTGTCGCAAATTTTAAATACGCCAGGGATTGCCTTTTCTATAGTAAATTTTTCAAAAAATAATTTTCTACTGTCGCAAATTTTAATTACGTCAGGGATTGCCTTTTCTATAGTAAATTTTTCAAAAAAGAATTTTATACTGTCGCAAATTTTAATTGCGCCAGGGATTGCCTTTTCTATAGTAAATTTTTCAAAAAATAATTTTTTACTGTCGCTAATTTTAAATACGCCAGGGATTGCCTTTTCTATAGTAAATTATTCAAAAAATAATTTTTTACTGTCGCAAATTTTAAATAAGCCAGGGATTACCTTTTCTATAGTAAATTTTTCAAAAAATAATTTTTACTGTCGCACATTTTAAATACGCCAGGGATTGCCTTTTCTATAGTAAATTTTTCACAAATTAATTTTTTACTGTCGCAAATTTTAAATACGCCAGGGATTGCCTTTTCTATAGTAAATTTTTCAAAAAATAATTTTCTACTTTCGCAAATTTTAATTTCGCCAGGGATTTCCTTTTCTACAGTAAATTTTTCAAAAAATAATTTTATATTGTCGCGAATTTTAAATACGTCAGGGATTGCCATTTCTATAGTAAATTTTTCAAAAAATAATTTTCTACTTTCGCAAATTTTAATTGCGCCAGGGATTGCGTTTTCTACAGTAAATTTTTCAAAAAATAATTTTTTACTGTCGCAAATTTTAAATACGCCAGGGATTGCCTTTTCTATAGTAAATTATTCAAAAAATAATTTTTTACTGTCGCAAATTTTAACTTCGCCAGGGATTGCCATTTCTATAGTAAATTTTTCACAAATTAAATTTTTACTGTCGCAAATTTTAAATACGCCAGGAATTGCCTTTCCTATAGTAAATATTTCAAAAACTAAATTTCTACTGTCGCAAATTTTAATTGCGCCAGGGATTGCCTTTTCTATAGTAAATTTCTCAAAAAATAATTTTTTACTGTCGCAAATTTTAAATACGACAGGGATTGCCTTTTCTACAGTAAATTTTTCAACAAATTATTTTCTACTGTCGCAAATTTTAATTACGCCAGGGATTGCCTTTTCTATAGTAAATTTTTCAAAAAATAATTTTTTAATGTCGCAAATTTTAATTACGCCAGGGATTGCCTTTTCTACAGTAATTTTTTCAAAAATTAATTTTTTAATGTTGCAAGTTTTAATTGCGCCAGGGATTGCCTTTTCTACAGTAAATCTTGCAAAAAATAATTTTTTACTGTCGCAAATTTTAAATACGCCAGGGATTGCCTTTTCTATAGTAATTTTTTCAAAAAATAATTTTTTACTGTCGCAAATTTTAAATACGTCAGGGATTGCCTTTTCTATAGTAAATTTTTCAAAACATAATTTTCTACTGTGGCAAATTTTAATTGCGCCAGGGATTGCCTTTTCTACAGTGAATTTTTCAAAAAATTATTTTTTACTGTCGCAAATTTCAATTACGCCAGGGATTGCCTTTTCTACAGTAAATTTTTCAAAAATTAATTTTTTACTGTCGCAAGTTTTAATTTCGCCAGAGATTGCCTTTTCTATAGTAAATTTTTCAAAAAATAATTTTTTACTGTCGCAAATTTTAATTGCGCCATGGATTGCCTTTTCTATAGTAAATTTTTCAAAAAATAATTTTATACTGTCGCAAATTTTAATTGCGCCAGGGATTGCATTATCAATAGTAAATTTTTCACAAATTAATTTTTTACTGTCGCAAATTTTAAATACGCCAGGGACTGCCTTTTCTATAGTAAATTATTCAAAAAATAATTTTTTACTGCCGCAAATTTTAAATACGCCAGGTATTGCCTTTTCTACAGTAAATTTTTCAAAAAATAATTTTATACTGTCGCAAATTTTAAATACGCCAGGGATTGCCTCTTCTATAGTAAATTTTGCAAAAAATAATTTTTTACTGTCGCAAATTTTAAATACGCCAGGGATTGCCTTTTCTATAGTAAATCTTTCACAAATTAATTTTTTACTGTCGCAAATTTTAAATAGGCCAGGGATTGCCTTTTCTATAGTAAATTTTTCAAAAAATAATTTTCTATTGTCGCAAATTTTAATTGCGCCAGGGATTGCCTTTTCTATAGTAAATTTTTCAAAAAATAATTTTTTACTGTCGCAAATTTTAAATACGCCAGGGATTGCCTTTTCTATAGTAAATTATTCAAAAAATAATTTTTTACTGTCGCAAATTTTAATTACGCCAGGGATTACCTTTTCTATAGTAAATTTTTCAAAAAATAATTTTTTACTGTCGCAAATATTAAATAGGCCAGGAATTGCCTTTTCTATAGTAAATTTTTCACAAATTAATTTTTTACTGTCGCAAATTTTAAATACGCCAGGGATTGCCTTTTCTATAGTAAATTTTTCAAAAAATAATTTTATACTGTCGCAAATTTTAATTGCGCCAGGGATTGAGTTTTCTATAGTAAATTTTTCATAAATTAATTTTTTACTGTCGCAAATTTTAAAAACGCCAGGGATTGCCTCTTCTATAGTAAATTTTGCAAAAAATAATTTTTTACTGTTGCAAATTTTAAATACGCCAGGGATTGCCTTTTCTATAGTAAATTTTTCACAAATTAATTTTTTACTGTCGCAAATTTTAAATACGGCAGGGATTGCCTTTTCTGTAGTAAATTTTTCACAAATTAATTTTTTACTGTCGCAAATTTTAAATACGCCAGGTATTGCCTTTTCTATAGTATATTTTTCAAAAAATAATTTTCTACTGTCGCAAATATTAATTGCGCCAGGGATTGCCTTTTCTATAGTAAATTATTAAAAAAATAGTTTTCAACTGTCGCAAATTTTAATTGCGCCAGGGATTGCCTTTTCTATAGTAAATATTACAAAAAATAATTTTTTACTGTCGCAAATATTAAATAGGCCAGGAATTGCCTTTTCTATAGTAAATTTTTCACAAATTAATTTTTTACTGTCGCAAATTTTAAATACGCCAGGGATTGCCTTTTCTATAGTAAATTTTTCAAAAAATAATTTTATACTGTCGCAAATTTTAATTGCGCCAGGGATTGAGTTTTCTATAGTAAATTTTTCATAAATTAATTTTTTACTGTCGCAAATTTTAAAAACGCCAGGGATTGCCTCTTCTATAGTAAATTTTGCAAAAAATAATTTTTTACTGTTGCAAATTTTAAATACGCCAGGGATTGCCTTTTCTATAGTAAATTTTTCACAAATTAATTTTTTACTGTCGCAAATTTTAAATACGGCAGGGATTGCCTTTTCTGTAGTAAATTTTTCACAAATTAATTTTTTACTGTCGCAAATTTTAAATACGCCAGGGATTGCCTTTCCTATAGTAAATTATTCAAAAAATAATTTTTTACTGTCGCAAATTTTAATTACGCCAGGGATTACCTTTTCTATAGTAAATTTTTCAAAAAATAATTTTTTACTGTCGCAAATATGAAATACGCCAGGAATTGCCTTTTCTATAGTACATTTTTCACAAATTAATTTTTTACTGTCGCAAATTTTAAATACGCCAGGGATTGCCTTTTCTGTAGTAAATTTTTCAAAAAATAATTTTATACTGTCGCAAATTTTAATTGCGCCAGGCATTGCCTTTTCTATAGTAAATTTTTCATAAATTAATTTTTTACTGTCGCAAATTTTAAAAACGCCAGGGATTGCCTCTTCTATAGTAAATTTTGCAAAAAATAATTTTTTTACTGTTGCAAATTTTAAATACGCCAGGGATTGCCTTTTCTATAGTAAATTTCTCACAAATTAATTTTTTACTGTCGCAAATTTTAAATACACCAGGGATTGCCTTTTCTGTAGTAAATTTTTCACAAATTAATTTTTTACTGTCGCAAATTTTAAATACGCCAGGTATTGCCTTTTCTATAGTATATTTTTCAAAAAATAATTTTCTACTGTCGCAAATATTAATTGCGCCAGGGATTGCCTTTTCTATAGTAAATTATTAAAAAAATAGTTTTCAACTGTCGCAAATTTTAATTGCGCCAGGGATTGCCTTTTCTATAGTAAATATTACAAGAAATAATTTTTTACTGTCGCAAATTTTAAATCCGCCAGGGATTGCCTTTTCTATAGTAAACTTTTCAAAAAATAATTTTTTACTGTCGCAAATTTTAAATACGCCAGGGATTGCCCTTTCTATAGTAAATTTTTCAAAAAATAATTTTTTACTGTCGCAAATTTTAATTGCGCCAGGGATTGTCTTTTCTATAGTAAATTTTACAAAAAATAATTTTTTACTGTCGCAAATTTTAAATCCGCCAGGGATTGCCTTTTCTATAGTAAATTTTTCAAAAAATATTTTTTTACTGTCGCAAATTTTAAATACGCCAGGGATTGCCTTTTCTATAGTAAATTTTTCACAAATTAATTTTTTACTGTCGCAAATTTTAAATACGCCAGGGATTGCCTTTTCTATAGTAAATTTTACAAAAAATAATTTTTTACTGTCGCAAATTTTAAAACCGGCAGGGATTGCCTTTTCTATAGTATATTTTTAAAAAAAATAATTTTTTACTATCGCAAATTTTAAATACGCCAGGGATTGCCTTTTCTATAGTAAATTTTTCACAAATTAATTTTTTACTGTCGCAAATTTTAAATACGCTAGGTATTGCCTTTTCTATAGTATATTTTACAAAAAATAATTTTTTACTGTCGCAAATTTTAAATCCGCCAGGGATTGCCTTTCTATAGTAAATTTTACAAAAAATAATTTTTTACTGTCGCAAATTTTAAATCCGCCAGGGATTGCCTTTTCTGTAGTAAATTTTTCAAAAAATTATTTTTTACTGTCGCAAATTTTAATTGCGCCAGGGATTGCCTTTTCTATAGTAAATTTTTCAAAAAATAATTTTCAACTGTCGCAAATTTTAATTGCGCCAGGGATTGCCTTTTCTATAGTAAATTTTTCACAAATTAATTTTTTACTGTCGCAAATTTTAAATACGCCAGGGATTGCCTTTTCTATAGTAAATTATTTAAAAAATATGTTTTTACTGTCGCAAATTTTAAATACGCCAGGGATTGCCTTTTCTACAGTAAATTTTTCAAAAAATAATTTTATACTGTCGCAAATTTTAAATACGCCAGGGATTGCCTCTTCTATAGTAAATTTTGCAAAAAATAATTTTTTACTGTCGCAAATTTTAAATACGCCAGGGATTGCCTTTTCTATAGTAAATTTTTCACAAATTAATTTTTTACTGTCGCAAATTTTAAATACGCCAGGGATTACCTTTTCTATAGTAAATTTTTCAAAAAATAATTTTTTACTGTCGCAAATTTTAATTGCGCCAGGGATTGCCTTTTCTATAGTAAATTTTACAAAAAATAATTTTTTACTGTCGCAAATTTTAAATCCGCCAGGGATTGCCATTTCTATAGTAAATTTTTCAAAAAATAATTTTTTACTGTCGCAAATTTTAATTGCGCCAGGGATTGCCTTTTCTATAGTAAATTTTACAAAAAATAATTTTTTACTGTCGCAAATTTTAAATCCGCCAGGGATTACCTTTTCTATAGTAAATTTTTCAAAAAATAATTTTTTACTGTCGCAAATTTTAAATACGCCAGGGATTGCCTTTTCTATAGTAAATTTTTCACAAATTAATTTTTTACTGTCGCAAATTTTAAATACGCCAGGGATTGCCTTTTCTATAGTAAATTTTACAAAAAATAATTTTTTACTGTCGCAAATTTTAAAACCGGCAGGGATTGCCTTTTCTATAGTAAATTTTTCAAAAAATAATTTTTTACTATCGCAAATTTTAAATACGCCAGGGATTGCCTTTTCTATAGTAAATTTTTCACAAATTAATTTTTTACTGTCGCAAATTTTAAATACGCCAGGGATTGCTTTTTCTATAGTAAATTTTACAAAAAATAATTTTTTACTGACGCAAATTTTAAATCCGCGAGGGATTGCCTTTCTATAGTAAATTTTACAAAAAATAATTTTTTACTGTCGCAAATTTTAAATCCGCCAGGGATTACCATTTCTATAGTAAATTTTTCAAAAAATAATTTTCTACTGTCGCAAATATTAATTGCGTCAGGGATTGCCTTTTCTATAGTAAATTATTCAAAAAATAATATTCAACTGTCGCAAATTTTAATTGCGCCAGGGATTGCCTTTTCTATAGTAAATTTTACAAAAAATAATTTTTTACTGTCGCAAATTTTAAATCCGCAAGGGATTGCCTTTTCTATAGTAAATTTTTCAAAAAATAATTTTTTACTGTCGTAAATTTTAAATACGCCAGGGATTGCCTTTTCTATAGTAAATTTTTCAAAAAATAATTTTTTACTGTCGCAAATTTTAATTGCGCCAGGGATTGCCTTTTCTATAGTAAATTTAAAAAAAAAAATTTTTTACTGTCGCAAATTTTAAATCCGCCAGGGATTGCCTTTTCTATAGTAAATATTTCAAAAAATAATTTTTTACTGTCGCAAATTTTACATACGCCAGGGATTGCCTTTTCTATAGTAAATTTTTCACAAATTAATTTTTTTACTGTCGCAAATTTTAAATACGCCAGGGATTGCCTTTTCTATAGTAAATTTTTCAAAAAAAAATTTTTTACTGTCGCAAGTTTTAATTACGCCAGGGATTGCCTCTTCTATAGTAAATTTTCCAAAAAATAATTTTTTTACTGTCGCAAATTTTAAATACGCCAGGGATTGCCTTTTCTATAGTAAATTTTTCACAAATTAATTTTTTACTGTCGCAAATTTTAAATACGCCAGGGATTGCCTTTTCTATAGTAAATTTTTCAAAATTTAATTTTTTACTGTCGCAAATTTTAAATACGCCAGGGATTGCCTTTTCTATAGTAAATTTTTCAAAAAATAATTTTTTACTGTCGCAAATTTTAATTGCGCCAGGGATTGCCTTTTCTATAGTAAATTTTTCAAAAAATAATTTTATACTGTCGCAAATTTTAATTGCGCCAGGGATTGCCTTTTCTATAGTAAATTTTTCACAAATTAATTTTTTACTGTCGCAAAATTTAAATACGCCAAGGATTGCATATTCTATAGTAAATTATTCAAAAAATAATTTTTTACTGTCGCAAATTTTAAATACGCCAGGGATTGCTTTTCTACAGTAAATTTTTCAAAATAAATTTTATACTGTCGCAAATTTTAAATACGCCAGGGATTGCCTATTCTATAGTAAATTTTGCAAAAAATAATTTTTTACTGTCGCAAATTTTAAATACGCCAGGGATTGCCTTTTCTATAGTAAATTTTTCAAAAAATAATTTTTTACTGTCGCAAATTTTAATTGCGCCAGGGATTGCCTTTTCTATAGTAAATTTAAAAAAAAAAAATTTTTACTGTCGCAAATTTTAAATCCGCCAGGGATTGCCTTTTCTATAGTAAATATTTCAAAAAATAATTTTTTACTGTCGCAAATTTTAAATACGCCAGGGATTGCCTTTTCTATAGTAAATTTTTCACAAATTAATTTTTTACTGTAGCAAATTTTAAATACGCCAGGGATTGCCTTTTCTATAGTAAATTTTTCAAAAAAAAGTTTTTTACTGTCGCAAGTTTTAATTACGCCAGGGATTGCCTCTTCTATAGTAAATTTTCCAAAAAATAATTTTTTACTGTCGCAAATTTTAAATACGCCAGGGATTGCCTTTTCTATAGTAAATTTTTCACAAATTAATTTTTTACTGTCGCAAATTTTAAATACGCCAGGGATTGCCTTTTCTATAGTAAATTTTTCAAAATTTAATTTTATACTGTCGCAAATTTTAAATACGCCAAAGATTGCCTTTTCTATAGTAAATTTTTCAAAAAATAATTTTTTACTGTCGCAAATTTTAAATACGCCAGGGATTGCCTTTTCTATAGTAAATTTTTCAAAAAATAATTTTTTACTGTCGCAAAATTTAATTGCGCCAGGGATTGCCTTTTCTATAGTAAATTTTTCAAAAAATAATTTTATACTGTCGCAAATTTTAATTGCGCCAGGGATTGCCTTTTCTATAGTAAATTTTTCACAAATTAATTTTTTACTGTCGCAAAATTTAAATACGCCAAGGATTGCATATTCTATAGTAAATTATTCAAAAAATAATTTTTTACTGTCGCAAATTTTAAATACGCCAGGGATTGCTTTTCTACAGTAAATTTTTCAAAAAATAATTTTATACTGTCGCAAATTTTAAATACGCCAGGGATTGCCTATTCTATAGTAAATTTTTCACAAATTAATTTTTTACTGTCGCAAATTTTAAATACGCCAGGGATTGCCTTTTCTATAGTAAATTTTTCAAAAAATAATTTTCTACTGTCGCAAATTTTAATTGCGCCAGGTATTGCCTTTTCTATAGTAATTTTTTCAAAAAATAATTTTTTACTGTCGCAAATTTTAAATACGCCAGGGATTGCCTTTTCTCTTGTAAATTATTCAAAAAATAATTTTTTACTGTCGCAAATTTTAATTACGCCAGGGATTGCCTTTTCTATAGTAATTTTTTCACAAATTAATTTTTTACTGTCGCAATTTTTAAATCCGGCAGGGATTGCCTTTTCTTTAGTAAATTATTCAAAAAATAATTTTCTACTGTCGCAAATTTTAATTGCGTCAGGGATTGCCTTTTCTATAGTAAATTTTACAAAAAATAATTTTTTACTGTCGCAAATTTTAAATCCGCCAGGGATTGCCTTTTCTATAGTAAATTTTTCAAAAAAATAATCCTTTACTGTCGCAAATTTTAAATAGGCCAGGGATTGCCTTTTCTATAGTAAATTTTTCAAAAAATAATTTTTTACTGTCGCAAATTTTAATTACGCCAGGGATTGCCTTTTCTATAGTAAATTTTTCACAAATTAATTTTTTACTGTCGCAAATTTTAAATACGCCAGGGATTGCCTTTTCTATAGTAAATTTTTCAAAATTTAATTTTATAGTATCGCAAATTTTAAATACGCCACGGATTGCCTATTCTATAGTAAATTATTCAAAAAATAATTTTCTACTGTCGCAAATTTTAATTGCGCCAGGGATTGCCTTTTCTATAGTAAATTTTACAAAAATTAATTTTTTACTGTCGCAAATTTTAAATCCGCCAGGGATTGCCTATTCTATAGTAAATTTTTCAAAAAATAATTTTTTACTGTCGCAAATTTTAATTGCTCCAGGGATTGCCTCTTCTATAGTAAATTTTGCAAAAAAAAATTTTTTACTGTCGCAAATTTTAAATACGCCAGGGATTGCCTTTTCTATAGTAAATTTTTCACAAATTAATTTTTTTACTGTCGCAAATTTTAAATACGCCAGGGATTGCCTTTTCTACAGTAAATTTTTCAAAAAATAATTTTATACTGTCGCAAATTTTAAATACGCCAGGGATTGTCTCTTCTATAGTAAATTTTGCAAAAAATAATTTTTTACTGTCGCAAATTTTAAATACGCCAGGGATTGCATTTTCTATAGTAAATTTTTCACAAATTAATTTTTTACTGTCGCAAATTTTAAATACGCCAGGGATTGCCTTTTCTATAGTAAATTTTGCACAAATTAATTTTTTACTGTCGCAAATTTTAAATACGCCAGGGATTGCCTTTTCTATAGTAAATTTTTCAAAAAATAATTTTCTACTGTCGCAAATTTTAATAGCGCCAGGGATTGCCTTTTCTATAGTAAATTATTCAAAAAATAATTTTCTACTCTCGCAAATTTTAATTGCGCCAGGGATTGCCTTTTCTATAGTAAATTTTACAAAAAATAATTTTTTACTGTCGCAAATTCTAAATCCGCCAGGGATTGACTTTTCTATAGTAAATTATTCAAAAAATAATTTTTTACTGTCGCAAATTTTAAATACGCCAGGGATTGCATTTTCTATAGTAAATTTTTCACAAATTAATTTTTTACTGTCGCAAATTTTAAATACGCCAGGGATTGCCTTTTCTATAGTAAATTTTACAAAAAATAATTTTTTACTGTCGCAAATTTTAAATCCGCGAGGGATTGCCTTTCTATAGTAAATTTTACAAAAAATAATTTTTTACTGTCGCAAATTTTAAATCCGCCAGGGATTGCCATTTCTATAGTAAATTTTTCAAAAAATAATTTTTTACTGTCGCAAATTTTAATTGCGCCAGGGATTGCCATTTCTATAGTAAATTTTACAAAAAATAATTTTTTACTGTCGCAAATTTTAAATCCGCCAGGGATTACCTTTTCTATAGTAAATTTTTCAAAAAATAATTTTTTACTGTCGCAAATTTTAAATACGCCAGGGATTGCCTTTTCTATAGTAAATTTTTCACAAATTAATTTTTTACTGTCGCAAATTTTAAATACGCCAGGGATTGCCTTTTCTATAGTAAATTTTACAAAAAATAATTTTTTACTGTCGCAAATTTTAAATCCGCCAGGGATTGCCATTTCTATAGTAAATTTTTCAAAAAATAATTTTCTACTGTCGCAAATATTAATTGCATCAGGGATTGCCTTTTCTATAGTAAATTATTCAAAAAATAATTTTCAACTGTCGCAAATTTTAATTGCGCCAGGGATTGCCTTTTCTATAGTAAATTTTACAAAAAATAATTTTTTACTGTCGCAAATTTTAAATCCGCCAGGGATTGCCTTTTCTATAGTAAATTTTTCAAAAAATAATTTTTTACTGTCGCAAATTTTAAATACGCCAGGGATTGCCTTTTCTATAGTAAATTTTTCAAAAAATAATTTTTTACTGTCGCAAATTTTAATTGCGCCAGGGATTGCCTTTTCTATAGTAAATTTAAAAAAAAAAAATTTTTACTGTCGCAAATTTTAAATACGCCAGGGATTGCCTTTTCTATAGTAAATTTTTCAAAATTTAATTTTATAATGTCGCAAATTTTAAATACGCCAGGGATTGCCTTTTCTATAGTAAATTTTTCAAAAAATAATTTTTTACTGTCGCAAATTTTAATTACGCCAGGGATTGCCTTTTCTATAGTAAATTTTTCAAAAAATAATTTTCTACTGTCGCAAATTTTAAATACGCCAGGGATTACCTTTTCTATAGTAAATTATTCAAAAAATAATTTTTTACAGTCGCAAATTTTAATTACGGCAGGGATTACCTTTTTTATAGTAAATTTTTCAAAAAACAATTTTTTACTGTCGCAAATTTTAAACGCGCCAGGGATTGCCTTTTCTATAGTAAATTTTTTCACAAATTAATTTTTTACTTTCGCAAATTTTAAATATGCCAGGGTTTGCCTTTTCTATAGTAAATTTTTCAAAAAATAATTTTCTACTGTCGCAAATTTTAATTGCGCCAGGGATTGCCTTTTCTATAGTAAATTTTACAAAAATTAATTTTTTTATTGTCGCAAATTTTAAATCCGCCAGGGATTGCCTTTTCTATAGTAAATTTTTCAAAAAATAATTTTTTTATGTCGCAAATTTTAATTGCTCCAGAGATTGCCTCTTCTATAGTAAATTTTGCAAAAAATAATGTTTTACTGTCGCAAATTTTAAATACGCCAGGGATTGCCTTTTCTATAGTAAATTTTTCACAAATTAATTTTTTTACTGTCGCAAATTTTAAATACGCCAGGGATTGCCTTTTCTACAGTAAATTTTTCAAAAAATAATTTTATACTGTCGCAAATTTTAAATACGCCAGGGATTGTCTCTTCTATAGTAAATTTTGCAAAAAATAATTTTTTACTGTCGCAAATTTTAAATACGCCAGGGATTGCATTTTCTATAGTAAATTTTTCACAAATTAATTTTTTACTGTCGCAAATTTTAAATACGCCAGGGATTGCCTTTTCTATAGTAAATTATTCACAAATTAATTTTTTACTGTCGCAAATTTTAAATACGCCAGGGATTGCCTTTTCTATAGTAAATTTTTCAAAAAATAATTTTCTACTGTCGCAAATTTTAATAACGCCAGGGATTGCCTTTCTACTCTCGCAAATTTTAATTGCGCCAGGGATTGCCTTTTCTATAGTAAATTTTACAAAAAATAATTTTTTACTGTCGCAAATTCTAAATCCGCCAGGGATTGACTTTTCTATAGTAAATTTTTCAAAAAATAATTTATAACTGTGGCAAATTTTAAATACGCCAGGGATTGCCTTTTCTATAGTAAATTTTTCAAAAATAATTTTTTACTGTCGCAAATTTTAACTGCGCCAGGGATTGCCTTTTCTATAGTAAATTTTTCAAAAAATAATTTTTTATTGTCGCAAATTTTAAATCCGCCAGGGATTGCATTTTCTATAGTAAATTTTTCAAAAAATAATTTTCTACTGTCGCAAATTTTAAATACGCCAGAGATTGCCTTTTCTATAGTAAATTTTTCAAAAAATAATTTTTTACTGTCGCAAATTTTAAATACGCCAGGGATTGCCTTTCCTATAGTAAATTTTTCACAAATTAATTTTTTACTGCCGCAAATTTTATATACGCCAGGGATTGCCTTTTCTATAGTAAATTTTACAAAAAATAATTTTTTACTGTCGCAAATTTTAAATCCGCCAGGTATTGCCTTTTCTATAGTATTTTTTTCAAAAAATAATTTTTTACTATCGCAAATTTTAAATACGCCAGGGATTGCCTTTTCTATAGTAAATTTTTCACAAATTAATTTTTTACTGTCGCAAATTTTAAATACGCCAGGGATTGCCTTTTCTATAGTAAATTTTTCAAAAAATAATTTTTTACTGTCGCAAATTTTAAATCCGCCAGGAATTGCCTTTTCTATAGTAAATTTTTCAAAAAATAATTTTTTACTATCGCAAATTTTAAATACGCCAGGGATTGCCTTTTCTATAGTAAATTTTTCACAAATTAATTTTTTACTGTCGCAAATTTTAAATACGCCAGGGATTGCCTTTTCTCTAGTAAATTTTACAAAAAATAATTTTTTACTGTCGCAAATTTTAATTGCGCCAGGGATTGCCTTTTCTATAGTAAATTTTACAAAAATTAATTTTTTACTGTCGCAAATTTTAAATCCGCCAGGGATTGCCTTTTCTATAGTAAATTTTTCAAAAAATAATTTTTTACTGTCGCAAATTTTAATTGCTACAGGGATTGCCTCTTCTATAGTAAATTTTGCAAAAAATAATTTTTTACTGTCGCAAATTTTAAATACGCCAGGGATTGCCTTTTCTATAGTAAATTTTTCACAAATTAATTTTTTTACTGTCGCAAATTTTAAATACGCCAGGGTTTGCCTTTTCTACAGTAAATTTTTCAAAAAATAATTTTATACTATCGCAAATTTTAAATACGCCAGGGATTGTCTCTTCTATAGTAAATTTTGCAAAAAATAATTTTTTACTGTCGCAAATTTTAAATACGCCAGGGATTGCATTTTCTATAGTAAATTTTTCACAAATTAATTTTTTACTGTCGCAAATTTTAAATACGCCAGGGATTGCCTTTTCTATAGTAAATTTTTCACAAATTAATTTTTTACTGTCGCAAATTTTAAATACGCCAGGGATTGCCTTTTCTATAGTAAATTTTTCAAAAAATAATTTTCTACTGTCGCAAATTTTAATAGCGCCAGGGATTGCCTTTTCTATAGTAAATTATTCAAAAAATAATTTTCTACTCTCGCAAATTTTAATTGCGCCAGGGATTGCCTTTTCTATAGTAAATTTTACAAAAAATAATTTTTTACTGTCGCAAATTCTAAATCCGCCAGGGATTGACTTTTCTATAGTAAATTTTTCAAAAAATAATTTATAACTGTGGCAAATTTTAAATACGCCAAGGATTGCCTTTTCTATAGTAAATTTTTCAAAAAATAATTTTTTACTGTCGCAAATTTTAATTGCGCCAAGGATTGCCTTTTCTATAGTAAATTTTACAAAAAATAATTTTTTATTGTCGCAAATTTTAAATCCGCCAGGTATTGCATTTTCTATAGTAAATTTTTCAAAAAATAATTTTTTACTCTCGCAAATTTTAAATACGCCAGAGATTGCCTTTTCTATAGTAAATTTTTCAAAAAATAATTTTTTACTGTCGCAAATTTTAAATACGCCAGGAATTGCCTTTCCTATAGTAAATTTTTCACAAATTAATTTTTTACTACCGCAAATTTTAAATACGCCAGGGATTGCCTTTTCTATAGTAAATTTTACAAAAAATAATTTTTTACTGTCGCAAATTTTAAATCCGCCAGGTATTGCCTTTTCTATAGTATTTTTTTCAAAAAATAATTTTTTACTATCGCAAATTTTAAATACGCCAGGGATCGCCTTTTCTATAGTAAATTTTTCACAAATTAATTTTTTACTGTCGCAAATTTTAAATACGCCAGGGATTGCCTTTTCTATAGTAAATTTTTCAAAAAATAATTTTTTACTGTCGCAAATTTTAAATCCGCCAGGAATTGCCTTTTCTATAGTAAATTTTTCAAAAATAATTTTTTACTATCGCAAATTTTAAATACGCCAGGGATTGCCTTTTCTATAGTAAATTTTTCACAAATTAATTTTTTACTGTCGCAAATTTTAAATACGCCAGGGATTGCCTTTTCTATAGTAAATTTTACAAAAAATAATTTTTTACTGTCGCAAATTTTAAATCCGCCAGGGATTGCCTTTTCTGTAGTAAATTTTACAAAAAATATATTTTTACTGTCGCAAATTTTAAATCCGCCAGGAATTGCCTTTTCTATAGTAAATTTTTCAAAAAATAATTTTCTAATGTCGCAAATTTTAATTGCGCCAGGGATTGCCTTTTCTATAGTAAATTTTACAAAAAATAATTTTTTACTGTCGCAAATTTTATATCCGCCAGGGATTGCCTTTTCTATAGTAAATTTTTCAAAAAATATTTTTTTACTGTCGCAAATTTTAAATACGCCAGGGATTGCCGTAAAGTTTTCAAAAAATAATTCTTTATTGTCGCAAATTTTAATTACGCCAGGGATTGCCTTTTCTATAGTAAATTTTGCAAAAAATAATTTTTTACTGTCGCAAATTTTAATTGCGCCAGGGATTGCCTCTTCTATAGTAAATTTTGCAAAACATAATTTTTTACTGTCGCAAATTTTAAATACGCCAGGGATTGCCTTTTCTATAGTAAATTTTTCAAAAAATAATTTTTTACTGTCGCAAATTTTAAATACGCCAGGGATTGCCTTTTCTATAGTAAATTTTTCAAAATTTAATTTTACAGTATCGCAAATTTTAAATACGCCAGGGATTGCCTATTCTATAGTAAATTATTCAAAAAATAGTTTTCTACTGTCGAAAATTTTAATTGCGCCAGGGATTGCCTTTTCTATAGTAAATTTTACAAAAAATAATTTTTTACTGTCGCAAATTTTAAATCCGCCAGGGATTGCCTTTTCTATAGTAAATTTTTCAAAAAATAATTTTTTGCAGTCGCAAATTTTAATTGCTCCAGGTATTGCCTCTTCTATAGTAAATTTTGCAAAAAATTATTTTATACTGTCGCAAATTTTAAATGCGCCAGGGATTGCCTTTTCTATAGTAAATTTTTCACAAATTAATTTTTTTACTGTCGCAAATTTTAAATACGCCAGGGATTGCCTTTTCTACAGTAAATTTTTCAAAAAATAATTTTATACTGTCGCAAATTTTAAATACGCCAGGGATTGCCTCTTCTATAGTAAATTTTGCAAAAAATAATTTTTTACTGTCGCAAATTTTAAATACGCCAGGTATTGCATTTTCTATAGTAAATTTTTCACAAATTAATTTTTTACTGTCGCAAATTTTAAATACGCCAGGGATTGCCTTTTCTATAGTAAATTTTTCACAAATTAATTTTTTACTGTCGCAAATTTTAATTACGCCAGGGATTGCCTTTTCTATAGTAAATTTTTCAAAAAATAATTTTTTACTGTCGCAAATTTTAATTGCGCCAGGGATTGCCTTTTCTATAGTAAATTTTACAAAAAATAATTTTTTATTGTCGCAAATTTTAAATCTGCCAGGGATTGCATTTTCTATAGTAAATTTTTCAAAAAATAATTTTTTGCTGTCGCAAATCTTAAATACGTCAGAGATTGCCTTTTCTATAGTAAATTTTTCAAAAAATTATTTTTTACTGTCGCAAATTTTAAATACGCCAGGGATTGCCTTTGCTATAGTAAATTTTTCACAAATTAATTTTTTACTGTCGCAAATTTTAAATACTCCTGGGATTGCCTCTTTTATAGTAAATTTTACAAAAAATAATTTTTTTCTGTCGCAAATTTTAAATCCGCCAGGGATTGCCTTTTCTATAGTATTTTTTTCAAAAAATAATTTTTTACTATCGCAAATTTTAAATACGCCAGGGATTGCCTTTTCTATAGTAAATTTTTCACAAATTAATTTTTTACTGTCGCAAATTTTAAATACGCCAGGGATTACCTTTTCTATAGTAAATTTTTCAAAAAATAATTTTTTACTGTCGCAAATTTTAAATCCACCAGGAATTGCCTTTTCTATAGTAAATTTTTCAAAAAATAATTTTTTACTATCGCAAATTTTAAATACGCCAGGTATTGCCTTTTCTATAGTAAATTTTTCACAAATTAATTTTTTACTGTCGCAAATTTTAAATACGCCAGGGATTGCCTTTTCTATAGTAAATTTTACAAAAAATAATTTTTTACTGTCGCAAATTTTAAATCCGCCAGGGATTGCCTTTTCTATAGTAAATTTTACAAAAAATAATTTTTTATTGTCGCAAATTTTAAATCTGCCAGGGATTGCATTTTCTATAGTAAATTTTTCAAAAAATAATTTTTTGCTGTCGCAAATCTTAAATACGTCAGAGATTGCCTTTTCTATAGTAAATTTTTCAAAAAATTATTTTTTACTGTCGCAAATTTTAAATACGCCAGGGATTGCCTTTGCTATAGTAAATTTTTCACAAATTAATTTTTTACTGTCGCAAATTTTAAATACTCCTGGGATTGCCTCTTCTATAGTAAATTTTACAAAAAATAATTTTTTTCTGTCGCAAATTTTAAATCCGCCAGGGATTGCCTTTTCTATAGTATTTTTTTCAAAAAATAATTTTTTACTATCGCAAATTTTAAATACGCCAGGTATTGCCTTTTCTATAGTAAATTTTTCACAAATTAATTTTTTACTGTCGCAAATTTTAATTACGCCAGGGATTGCCTTTTCTATAGTAAATTTTTCAAAAAATAATTCTTTACTGTCGCAAATTTTAATTGCGCCAGGGATTGCCTTTTCTATAGTAAATTTTACAAAAAATAATTTTTTATTGTCGCAAATTTTAAATCTGCCAGGGATTGCATTTTCTATAGTAAATTTTTCAAAAAATAATTTTTTGCTGTCGCAAATCTTAAATACGTCAGAGATTGACTTTTATATAGTAAATTTTTCAAAAAATAACTTTTTACTGTCGCAAATTTTAAATACGCCGGGGATTGCCTTTTCTATAGTAAATTATTCAAAAAATAATTCTTTATTGTCGCAAATTTTAATTACGCCAGGTATTGCCTTTTCTATAGTAAATTTTGCAAAAAATAATTTTTTACTGTCTCAAATTTTAATTGCGCCAGGGATTGCCTCTTCTATAGTAAATTTTGCAAAAAATAATTTTTTACTGTCGCAAATTTTAAATACGCCAGGGATTGCCTTTTCTATAGTAAATTTTTCAAAAAATAATTTTTTACTGTCGCAAATTTTAAATACGTCAGGGATTGCCTTTTCTATAGTAAATATTTCAAAAAATAATTTTTTACTGTCGCAAATTTTAATTGCGCCAGGGATTGCCTTTTCTATAGTAAATTTTTCAAAAAATAATTTTATACTGTCGCAAATTTTAATTGCGCCAGGGATTGCCTTTTCTATAGTAAATTTTTCACAAATTAATTTTTTAATGTCGCAAATTTTAAATATGCCAGGTATTGCCTTTTCTATAGTAAATTATTCAAAAAATAATTTTTTACTGTCGCAAATTTTAAATACGCCAGGGATTGCCTTTTCTACAGTAAATTTTTCCAAAATTTTTTTTATACTGTCGCAAATTTTATATACGCCAGGGATTGCCTTTTCTATAGTAAATTTTTCACAAATTAATTTTTTACTTTCGCAAATTTTAAATACGCCAGGGATTGCCTTTTCTGTAGTAAATTTTTCAAAAAATAATTTTCTACTGTCGCAAATTTTAATTGCGCCAGGGATTGCCTTTTCTATAGTAAATTTTTCAAAAAATAATTTTTTACTGTCGCAAATTTTAAATACGCCAGGGATTGCCTTTTCTATAGTAAATTATTCAAAAAATAATTTTTCACTGTCGCAAATTTTAATTACGCCAGGGATTACCTTTTCTATAGTAAATTTTTCAAAAAATAATTTTTTACTGTCGCAAATTTTAAATACGCCAGGGATTGCCTTTTCTATAGTAAATTTTTCACAAATTAATTTTTTACTCTATCAAATTTTAAATACGCCAGGGATTGCCTTTTCTATTGTTAATTTTTCAAAAAATAATTTTATAATGGCGCAAATTTTAATTGCGCCAAGGATTGCCTTTTCTATAGTAAATTTTTCACAAATTAATTTTTTACTGTCGCAAATTTTAAATACGCCAAGGATTGCCTTTTCTATAGTAAATTATTCAAAAAATAATTTTTTACTGTCGCAAATTTTAAATACGCCAGGGATTGCCTTTTCTACAATAAATTTTTCAAAAAATTATTTTATACTGTCGCAAATTTTAAATACGCCAGGGATTGCCTCTTCTATAGTAAATTTTGCAAAAAATAGTTTTTTACTGTCGCAAATTTTAAATACGCCAGGGATTGCCTTTTCTATAGTAAATTTTTCACAAATTAATTTTTTACTATCGCAAATTTTAAATACGCCAGGGATTGCCTTTTCTATAGTAAATATTTCAAAAAATAATTTTCTACTGTCGCAAATTTTAATTTTGCCAGGGATTGCCTTTTCTATAGTAAATTTTTCAAAAAATAATTTTCTACTCTCGCAAATTTTAAATACGCCAGGGATTGCCTCTTCTATAGTAAATTATTCAAAAAATAATTTTTTACTGTCGCAAATTTTAATTACGCCAGGGATTACCTTTTCTATAGTAAATTTTTCAAAAAATAATTTTTTACTGTCGCAAATTTTAAATACTCCAGGGATTGCCTTTTCTGTAGTAAATTATTCAAAAAATAATTTTCTACTGTCGCAAATTTTAATTGCGCCAGGGATTGCCTTTTCTGTAGTTAATTTTACAAAAAATAATTTTTTACTGTCGCAAATTTTAAATCCGCCAGGGATTGCCTTTTCTATAGTAAATTTTTCAAAAAATAATTTTTTACTGTCGCAAATTTTAAATACGCCAGGGATTGCCTTTTCTATAGTAAATTTTTCAAAAAATAATTCTTTACTGTCGCAAATTTTAATTACGCCAGGGATTGCCTTTTCTATAGTAAATTTTGCAAAAAATAATTTTTTACTGTCGCAAATTTTAATTGCGCCAGGGATTGCCTCTTCTATAGTAAATTTTGCAAAAAATAATTTTTTTCTGTCGCAGATTTTAAATACGCCAGGGATTGCATTTTCTATAGTAAATTTTTCACAAATTAATTTTTTGCTGTCGCAAATTTTAAATACGCCAGGGATTGCCTTTTCCATAGTAAATTTTTCAAAATTTAATTTTATACTGTCTCAAATTTTAAATACGCCAGGGATTGCCTTTTCTATAGTAAAATTTTCAAAAAATAATTTTTTACCGTCGCAAATTTTAAATACGCCAGGGATTGCCTTTTCTATAGTAAATTTTTCAAAAAATAATTTTTTACTGTCGCAAATTTTAATTGCGCCAGGGATTGCCTTTTGTATAGTAAATTTTTCAAAAAATAATTTAATACTGTCGCAAATTTTAATTGCGCCAGGGATTGCCTTTTCTATAGTAAATTTTTCAAAAAATAATTCTTTACTGTCGCAAATTTTAATTACGCCAGGGATTGCCTTTTCTATAGTAAATTTTGCAAAAAATAATTTTTTACTGTCGCAAATTTTAATTGCGCCAGGGATTGCCTCTTCTATAGTAAATTTTGCAAAAAATAATTTTTTTCTGTCGCAGATTTTAAATACGCCAGGGATTGCCTTTTCTATAGTAAATTTTTCAAAAAATAATTTTTTACTGTCGCAAATTTTAAATACGCCAGGGATTGCCTTTTCTATAGTAAAATATTCAAAAAATAATTTTTCACTGTCGCAAATTTTAATTGCGCCAGGGATTGCCTTTTCTATAGTAAATTTTTCACAAATTAATTTTTTACTATCGCAAATTTTAAATACGCCAGGGATTGCCTTTTCTATAGTAAATATTTCAAAAAATAATTTTTTACTGTCGCAAATCTTAAATACGTCAGAGATTGCCTTTTCTATAGTAAATTTTTCAAAAAATTATTTTTTACTGTCGCAAATTTTAAATACGCCAGGGATTGCCTTTGCTATAGTAAATTTTTCACAAATTAATTTTTTACTGTCGCAAATTTTAAATACTCCTGGTATTGCCTCTTCTATAGTAAATTTTACAAAAAATAATTTTTTTCTGTCGCAAATTTTAAATCCGCCAGGGATTGCCTTTTCTATAGTATTTTTTTCAAAAAATAATTTTTTACTATCGCAAATTTTAAATACGCCAGGGATTGCCTTTTCTATAGTAAATTTTTCACAAATTAATTTTTTACTGTCGCAAATTTTAAATACGCCAGGGATTGCCTTTTCTATAGTAAATTTTTCAAAAAATAATTTTTTACTGTCGCAAATTTTAAATCCGCCAGGAATTGCCTTTTCTACAGTAAATTTTTCAAAAAAATATTTTTTACTATCGCAAATTTTAAATACGCCAGGTATTGCCTTTTCTATTGTAAATTTTTCACAAATTAATTTTTTACTGTCGCAAATTTTAAATACGCCAGGGATTGCCTTTTCTATAGTAAATTTTACAAAAAATAATTTTTTACTGTCGCAAATTTTAAATCCGCCAGGAATTGCCTTTTCTATAGTAAATTTTACAAAAAATAATTTTTTACTGTCGCAAATTTTAAATCCGAAAGGGATTGACTTTTATATAGTAAATTTTTCAAAAAATAACTTTTTACTGTCGCAAATTTTAAATACGCCAGGGATTGCCTTTTCTATAGTAAATTATTCAAAAAATAATTTTCTACTGTCGAAAATTTTAATTGCGCCAGGGATTGCCTTTTCTATAGTAAATTTTCAAAAAATAATTTTTTACTGTGGCAAATTTTAAATCCGCCGGGGATTGCCCTTTCTATAGTAAATTTTTCAAAAAATATTTTGTTACTGTCGCAAATTTTAAATACGCCACGTATTGCCTTTTCTATAGTAAAGTTTTCAAAAAATAATTCTTTATTATCGCAAATTTTAATTGCGCCAAGGATTGCCTTTTCTATAGTAAATTTTTCACAAATTAATTTTTTACTGTCGCAAATTTTAAATACGCCAAGGATTGCCTTTTCTATAGTAAATTATTCAAAAAATTATTTTTTACTGTTGCAAATTTTAAATACGCCAGGGATTGCCTTTTCTACAATAAATTTTTCAAAAAATTATTTTATACTGTCGCAAATTTTAAATACAACAGGGATTGCCTCTTCTATAGTAAATTTTGCAAAAAATAGTTTTTTACTGTCGCAAATTTTAAATACGCCAGGGATTGCCTTTTCTATAGTAAATTTTTCACAAATTAATTTTTTACTATCGCAAATTTTAAATACGCCAGGGATTGCCTTTTCTATAGTAAATATTTCAAAAAATAATTTTCTACTGTCGCAAATTTTAATTGCGCCAGGGATTGCCTTTTCTATAGTAAATTTTTCAAAAAATAATTTTCTACTCTCGCAAATTTTAATTACGCCAGGGATTGCCTCTTCTATAGTAAATTATTCAAAAAATAATTTTTTACTGTCGCAAATTTTAATTACGCCAGGGATTACCTTTTCTATAGTAAATTTTTCAAAAAATAATTTTTTACTGTCGCAAATTTTAAATACTCCAGGGATTGCCTTTTCTATAGTAAATTATTCAAAAAATAATTTTCTACTGTCGCAAATTTTAATTGCGCCAGGGATTGCCTTTTCTGTAGTTAATTTTACAAAAAATAATTTTTACTGTCGCAAATTTTAAATCCGCCAGGGATTGCCTTTTCTATAGTAAATTTTTCAAAAAATAATTTTTTACTGTCGCAAATTTGAAATACGCCAGGGATTGCCTTTTCTATAGTAAATTTTTCAAAAAATAATTCTTTACTGTCGCAAATTTTAATTACGCCAGGGATTGCCTTTTCTATAGTAAATTTTGCAAAAAATAATTTTTTACTGTCGCAAATTTTAATTGCGCCAGGGATTGCCTCTTCTATAGTAAATTTTGCAAAAAATAATTTTTTTCTGTCGCAAATTTTTAATACGCCAGGGATTGCATTTTCTATAGTAAATTTTTCACAAATTAATTTTTTACTGTCGCAAATTTTAAATACGCCAGGGATTGCCTTTTCCATAGTAAATTTTTCAAAATTTAATTTTATACTGTCGCAAATTTTAAATACGCCAGGGATTGCCTTTCTATAGTAAAATTTTCAAAAAATAATTTTTTACTGTCGCAAATTTTAAATACGCCAGGGATTGCCTTTTCTATAGTAAATTTTTCAAAAAATAATTTTTTACTGTCGCAAATTTTAATTGCGCCAGGGATTGCCTTTTCTATAGTAAATTTTTCAAAAAATAATTTAATACTGTCGCAAATTTTAATTGCGCCAGGGATTGCCTTTTCTATAGTAAATTTTTCACAAATTAATTTTTTACTGTCGCAAATTTTAAATACGCCAGGGATTGCCTTTTCTATAGTAAATTATTCAAAAAATAATTTTTTACGGTGGCAAATTTTAGATACGCCAGGGATTGCCTTTTCTACAGTAAATTTTTCAAAAAATAATTTTATACTGTCGCAAATTTTAAATACGCCAGGTATTGCCTTTTCTACAGTCAATTTTTTAAAAAATAATTTTATACTGTCGCAAATTTTAAATACGCCAGGGATTGCATTTTCTATAATAAATTTTTCAAAAAATAATTTTCTACTGTCGCAAATTTTAATTGCTCCAGGGATTGCCTTTTCTATAGTAAATTTTTCACAAATTAATTATTTACTGTTGCAAATTTAAAATACGCCAAGGATTGCCTTTTCTATAGTAAATTATTCAAAAAATAATTTTTTACTGTCGCAAATTTTAAATACGCCGGGATTGCCTTTTCTACAGTAAATTTTTCAAAAAATAATTTTATACTGTCGCAAATTTTAAATACTACAGGGATTGCCTCATCTATAGTAAATTTTGCAAAAAATAATTTTTTACTGTCGCAAATTTTAAATACGCCAGGGATTGCATTTACTATAGTAAATTTTTCACAAATTAATTTTTTACTGTCGCAAATTTTAAATACGCCAGGGATTGCCTTTTCTATAGTAAATTTTTCACAAATTAATTTTTTACTGTCGCAAATTTTAAATACGCCAGGGATTGCCTTTTCTATAGTAAATTTTACAAAAAATAATTTTTTACTGTCGCAAATTTTAAATCCGCCAGGGATTGCCTTTTCTATAGTAAATTTTGCAAAAAATAATTGTTTACTGTCGCAAATTTTAATTGCGCCAGGGATTGCCTCTTCTATAGTAAATTTTGCAAAAAATAATTTTTTACTGTCGCAAATTTTAAATACGCCAGGGATTGCATTTTCTATAGTAAATTTTTCACAAATTAAGTTTTTACTGTCGCAAATTTTAAATACGCCAGGGATTGCCTTTTCTATAGTAAATTTTTCACAAATTAATTTTTTACTGTCGCAAATTTTAAATACGCCAGGGATTGCCTTTTCTATACTAAATTTTACAAAAAATAATTTTTTACTGTCGCAAATTTTAAATCCGCCAGGGATTGCCTTTTCTATAGTAAATTTTTCAAAAAATAATTTTTTACTGTCGCAAATTTTATATACGCCAGGGATTGCCTTTTCTGTAGTAAACTTTTCAAAAAATAATTTTTTACTGTCGCAAATTTCAATTGCGCCAGGGATTGCCTTTTCTATAGTAAATTTACAAAAAATAATTTTTTACTGTCGCAAATTTTAAATCCGCCAGGGATTGCCTTTTCTATAGTAAATTTTTCAAAAAATATTTTTTTACTGTCGCAAATTTTAAATACGCCAGGGATTGCCTTTTCTATAGTAAATTTTACAAAAAATAATTTTTTACTGTCGCAAATTTTAAATCGGCCAGGGATTGCCTTTTCTATAGTAAATTTTTCAAAAAATATTTTTTTACTGTCGCAAATTTTAAATACGCCAGGGATTGCCTTTTCTATAGTAAAGTTTTCAAAAAATAATTCTTTATTGTCGCAAATTTTAATTACGCGAGGGATTGCCATTTCTATAGTA
This sequence comes from Dioctria linearis, assembly GCA_963930735.1. Lineage (NCBI taxonomy): Eukaryota > Metazoa > Arthropoda > Insecta > Diptera > Asilidae > Dioctria > Dioctria linearis. The sequence continues at coordinate 452 of CAWVNZ010002753.1, read as the reverse complement.
AATTTTGCAAAAAATAATTTTTTACTGTCGCAAATTTTAATTGCGCCAGGGATTGCCTCTTCTATAGTAAATTTTGCAAAAAATAATTTTTTACTGTCGCAAATTTTAAATACGCCAGGGATTGCCTTTCCTATAGTAAATTTTTCAAAAAATAATTTTTTACTGTCGCAAATTTTAAATACGCCAGGGATTGCCTTTTCTATAGTAAATTATTCAAAAAATAATTTTTTACTGTGGCAAATTTTAATTGCGCCAGGGATTGCCTTTTCTATAGTAAATTTTTCAAAAAATAATTTTATACTGTCGCAAATTTTAATTGCGCCAGGGATTGTCTTTTCTATAGTAAATTTTTCACAAATTAATTTTTTACTGTCGTAAATTTTAAATACGCCAGGGATTGCCTTTTCTATAGTAAATTATTCAATAAATAATTTTTTACTGTCGCAAATTTT